>CAJHQQ010003493.1:0-42871 GCA_905132885.1 Moricandia moricandioides
GTTACTATTAGAGAGCTAACTGAAGTAACTAAGGGAGTCAAGTTGTTGAAAAACAACTGCAAAACGTTATTTTATTAATTAATAAAAATTTCACCACAAATAACATTCAGAATCAGTTTACTATATATACATACTTTTAAATCTTGTGAATAGGACACACACAAAATAATTAAAATAAGAAAGTTAAAAGAATAATTATACATAATGGAGCTTAAGACAGTTTTCATGACATTTTTCATAATCACCACTTTGGTATCATTTGCGTATCCAAGTATGGGCCGAGAAGATGTTGACGACAAACCATTGGTAAATCCAGGTCATGAGATGGATGCAGTGGAAGCGATATCACCAGCTTCACAAGATTACAATATTTATATGCTCGAGAACCTCCCACCAAAACTTAAAACTTATCTAGGAAACTGCATGGAGAAGATGGGAGAGGGGAGAAACAAATGTAATGAAGATGTTATTGAAGAGATTCTTACCAAGAAACCTGTTTCTAGAGAGTGTTGTCAGAAGGTTGTAAATGCTGGAAGAGAATGCTACATGGAGATTAGGAAACTGATGTTTCGATTTTATCAACTCAAACGCTTTGCCTCTCAAGTTGCATTAAGAACTAACGAGGTTTGGGATAGATGTTCTGCTGAAGTTGAATATCCTATATCATTTCACGATTAGATTCTCTTGATTGAACATTTGTTATAATATACTGGTTTATTATATGATGTATTATAAAATAACGGGTGATTATACTATTCTAACCATATATAAAATAAAATCAATTTTTCATCAGCTCATTCTTTCTCCAAACTCCAAAATGGTATCTTGGGTTGTTTGGCTTAGTTTTTTAGTTTATCAAATATAAAAACTAATTGCACAAGAATATTTTTTTTTAAAAAAAATTATAATTATTTTTTATCACTCAACAAATTATGTTGTTTGGAAATCTTGATTCATATACCATCATTATTTTTTATTATTAAAAATCTATACTATTAAAAGAATATAATCTAAAAAAACTACTTACAAAAGGTTATTGGACCAATAGAAACTTAATATTTCTTATTTGATATTTGTATTAATCAATAAAATATTAATACTATTAAAACATGTTTTTTTAGATTTATCTTTGATTTGTTTTGAATATTATTTTTTGTCATTGTCATTTAGCTATTCATTTAGAAATTCATTGATGATAGTATTTGTATAAAATATATTAGCCAATCTAACCTATATAAGGCTATGGTATTATAAATGTGATATGAAAAATTCACTTTATTTAAATATTAGATGAACAAATATATAATACAATACCGAAATTACTATACCACAAGATTTATCTTATGATCATAGTTGAATTATTTCAAACATGCATTTAAGAATGATCTGATAAATAATATAATATTATGTATATTATTTTTATTTTCTTATGATTTATGAAACATCATATATCACTTTTCACTGTTTAAAATTTTATATTGTCCACATAATATGAATTACATGTAAATTTTTAATATATATATATATAAAAAATATATGTATGTTTGGATTTAAATACTTTTTACCTCTTTCTCTGAACATCATATTTTATTGAAAAATAATTAAGTTAACATCATATTTTTATTGAAAAATAATTAAGTTAACATTATAATTTTATGGTATATATGGAAAGGGCGAAATGATAAAGTTTTTAGTGGAATTGATAAATATCCTAAAGATCTTTACGGGTAGCAGAGACAAAGGCAATTCTCCGGCAGGAGGCACAAAACGCCTTTGGTGTAGAATGAAACTCAATTATTATCAAAGTAATGTAGCCAGAAGGAAACCCAAAGTAGGCCTAGTAAGATAGGAAGATGGTTTTTTACATATGAATTTTGGAAAGAGAAGAACAAATTTTTGGGGGAGTCATGGGGGCAATAAACACAAGAGACAGCCTCTCAACCTTACACACAGAATTTGAATCTTTCATTCGGACAATAGAGTGTATGAAGAATCTCCGACAATTTCATGTGACTTTTGGAACAGATTGTTATCAAATGGTGAAGATGGTTTCAATCCAAAAGAATTGCTTGCTTTTGAAACTTATTTTGAATAAATACAGAGGATAAAGGAAAGCTTCATAACTTTTGTGTTCACACACGTACCCCACACTCAAATTAAAACACAAGGACTGACAATCTTGCACGCAGTGCTCGGAGTCAATCACTCTTATTTGTCCACATAGATACTAAGCCACCAATTTCTTTAACAGAGCCTTAATCGAGTTTGTTTATGTTGATGACAATAAAAACCATGTATGCCAATGCATATATTTAACCAATAAATTCCATAGTTTGAACCATTTTAACTCATTATTTATTTTAATAATTAATTTAATTGATAATCTATTAAATAGCTTCTCTAATCAATGAATGAGTCATAATGTCCATATATATTCTCATACTTTCAAAGTATTTAACTCTATAAAATTGTAATATTCGAATATTTAAAAAAATATAGCCAGAATCTTAACTAAATCAATACTATTAAAATATGACCATTCATGTTTTGTGTCTTTAATGAAAAATTCAATTTTTCAAAAATACCCTTACTTTTACAAACAAAATTCAGTTTTCATTAATCACATTTTAGCCATTTGATTTGTGCAGAAAACTATATCTAACCATTAATTTAATTTATTACATCCATGATCTATTAAGAAAACACATTTCAACAATCATTATTTTATTTTAAACATGCCTAAACCCATTATATGCTTATGAACAAAAATAGTATCTAATTTAAATTATAATAGTATTGATTGTACCTCAGAATATAAAAATATTAATATCAAATCGTAATTAGATATGTAAATATAACCCAAAATACTACCATAAATCAAATATTTTATTCAATTTTAGGTACTAGTAAAAGTATATGATAATTATTTTTAGAAATATTATCATATTTTCTGGATTTTTACCGGGTCAACTAGTGTGAGGTCACAGGTTAATGGTGGGATTTTGGGTTTTATCGAGTTTTTAATTAACACATTTTATTAAATCTGAGCTATACTATATACGGGTCACCAAGGTTACCAGTTCGACCGCGGGTCTTATAAAAAATTACTTATATCTTAATTTGTCTTAAAACAACATATGTACTCCACATCTTTTAATTGTGTAATAAATTCATAATATAAGTAATTTGACAATTCTCTCAAATATTTATTTTAGTTTTATCACCAAAAGAGTCCTCAAAGAGAAAATGACCAAAAGAAGTTTCATTAAAGAGTCAAAACCCATTCTACCCACTGCTTTATAAATATATAAATAAATAAGAAATAATATTTTTTATAGTTTCGAATTATATGTTTTCGAATTCAAACTTTTTATTAAAAAAATTGAGTTCTTCCGAATATATTTTTAGAATTTTTCTTTTCGAAATTTGAAAATGCTCTTTAAACTATTTTTTTCTTAAAATGAAACTTTAATATTTATTTTTAAAAATTTTAAGCCATACCCCCCAAAATCTCATTCATTTACTCTAAACTTTAAGTCTAAATTAGTTAACCCTAAGGGTATAAATGTATATTTACCCTTTAAGTAAACTTTCTTTGATCACTTTCTTCCTTAGAGACTCCTTTAGTGAAAATAAACTAAAATTGGTTATCCTAGGAAATTTTATAAGTAATATGTTAATATCAATTATATAATAAATAAATCTGTTTATCCATTAAAACCCTTATTCACTAAAGCAATATCTTATGTGTTATACAAAAATATACAGTTGCAGCAGCTACAACTACAACCAATAATTGTACACATAAAATTCTACAGCACAAAATTTAAAGATACATCTCAACCAATTACCCTCTATATATTTACATAGAACTTTCTAAAACATATTATCATATCGATTTGTGTTATATTTTGAGACTCAACTCGATACCAAAAAAAATACTCCCTCCGTATTTTTATATTTGACGTTCTAAGATTATGCACACAGATTAAGAAACATTTAATTTTTTTATCATTTTCTAAACAAAAACATCATTAATTATTTACCTAACAACAATTCAACCAATAATAAAATAGAAGGTATAATATCATTGGTCATCTAACATTAATTAGTAATAAATTTTGCATAGAAAATTGAAAACGTCAAATTTTGGAACAAAAATTTTCCCCCAAAACGTCAATTATTAAAAAACGGAGGGAGTATTAATTTATCGTATTTATTAATTTATCGCGTATTACCATATGAGTTTCTATTGTATATAAAATAAAATAAAATACATTATAAACAGAAAAAAAAACATATATAATTTCCAAAAAGACACATGAAGACTGTTTATATATGTTGTTTGTAACCTTTTAAATTTTTTAGTTAAGGTAACTGAGAAATTTTAACTACTAAAATATTATAATTCTCTGTTAAGTTAACTCAAAATTGGTACCTGAAATTCAAATCCTTATCATCAAAAATGTAGGAGCCAGTTTCACCATAGGTCTAAACCGCAAGTCCGAACCGGTTATCCGAGAATTATTGCCCCCCAGAATTCCATCGAAGATCGAAGGCCAATATCAGGCGAAGCCCATAAAGAGTCAAGTTAAAGCATTTACCAAAATCTTGGTCAAGTGTCTTAGTCAACAGTCTTGAATGGTCATTAATAGAGTAATCTATTCCAATTAATGATCATAAATGACATTATTTCCACCAAGAAACCAGTTATAAAAAGAGAATAGCCTAGCAAAAATGGAGACTCTAGGGCTGGAACTTCGGTTATTTGGATTGGTTCCAGATAGGATCCGTTCGGTTCCGGGTAAATAGGTTATTTAGAAACTGTGTCCAATAAGTAATTGGTCGATTTACGGTTCGGTTTCGGATCGGTTTTAATCGGCTCCGGGTCGGGTCGGTTATACAACTTTAGACCCAAAATATTTTTTTTCTATTTTTTATTTTATTTATTATATTTTAACATAAAATAAATATAAATCGTATATAGATTATTAATATGTATTGCATTACAACAACATTGGAGTGGTCTAGTGGTATTGCACCTGATATTTTGCCACTCCAACCTCGGTTCAACACCCAGAAGATACAGTAATATGTATTTTAACATAGAATTCGGTTTAAAACGGGTACCGTTCGGTTCCGGGTAAAACCCGAACCCGACCCGATACCCATGGTTATTTATAAAAATATTCATCGAGTAAAATAGTATATACTAAAACCGAACCGAACCGGTCCATATCAGATCAGATCCGGTTCGGGTATTCAGATCCGGTTAAAAGTCCCAGCCCTAGGAGACTGTCCACGAGAGGAAAAGAGAAGAAATAGATATAGAAGATTTCACATCTTAATCATCTATTCCGACATTAAATCCACACATTTCACCATAGGGAAGCAATATATTCATTCTTCACATCTTTCTGTGTCTTTTATTTGCATTTGTTATCATTTACCTTCTTGTTGTCTAACTATTTGCTGCCTAGATACTTGATGCCTATCTCCTAGCTGTCTAGCTCCTAGTTTCCTAGCTCTTAGTCGTTTAGCTGCCTAGCTCCTAGCTTCCTAGCTCCTAGCTGCCTAGCTCTTAGCCGTTTAGCTGCCTAGCTACTGGCTTTCAAACTGCCTAGCTGTCAAACTGCTTAGCTGACCTGACGACCTATGACCTGACGGCCTAAGACCTGACGACATGAGACCTGAAGACCTGAAACAAGGAGACCTAACGATCTGGAGAGCTGGAGACTTCTCTCCTTGCTGCCAAGCTATAAGAGAGACCTAATCTCCTACATGAAGAAGAGATCTCTCCCCTAGCTGCCTAGCTACAAGAGAGACTTAATCGCTTATATCCCAAGAAGAGACTTCTCTCTTAGCTTCCCATCTAGAAGAGAGACCAAAATGACTAGCTAAAAGGAGCTCTCTCGGACAATTATTCCTCACACCACGCACAAAATATTATCAAAATACTATGTTTGGCTTGATCCCATAAGGGTACGTAGGAAGCTAATTTTCCAAAGGAACAACTCATAATATATCTCATTAGGGCTGAGACATTTAACCGGAACCGAATACCCGAACCATATCTGACCCAAAATGGACCCGATCAGTTCGGTTTTGGGCATTGTTTATTTAACCAATGGGTATTAATATTGATTACCTATGGGTATCGGTTTGGTTTTGGTTTTTACCATGGTTTTGAAAACCGGATCGGACCGGACGGTTGAACTGGTCCGACGGTGACTCGTTGAAGAAGCCGAGTCCGGTTCGGTTTAAAATCCAGATTTAAAAAAAAACGGTAAAACCTACTAAAACCCGGTAAAACCGGTGACCCGGTCAGTTACAAAACCCGGTTCTAAAAAATCAACATATAATTAATGTGTTCTCAATTGTTATTAAAATTTAATATTTCATAATCAGTGTTGACTATCACTATTTAATTAGTTTTCTATTTAATTTTATTTCCTTAAGAAAGAATGTAAAAAAAAAATTAGATCTCATATACTACTTTTATTTCGCCTTATTTATAAAATTTGGGACTTTATTTATATGAATAAATATATAAGGTAATTTTTTATCAATTTCAATTTACATAGTATTCACTTGTTATTGCATATATAGTTAAATTAATGTTTGTTCTTTATTTTTCTAGTTAATAAAAGAGAACATAGAACGTATATGTAGAAATACATTTTTAGGTCTATATAGTATAAATATATGATTATATATATTTAATTTTAAAAAATGAAAACCCCGATTTGACCGGTTGAACCGGTCCAACCGGTTGCACTTAACTACATATTATTAATATATAGATGATTTTGGTTCATATAAAAATAAAATAAAATAAATAAAATAAAAGTATAATATTCCGTGTATAAACTGGTATATCCGAACTGACCCGAAACGGTTGGAACCAAACCGTTAGTCGACCAAATACTCATTGGATACAATTTTAAATAACTGATTTACCAGGAACCAAGCTGGTCCAACCAGGAACCGGTCCTAATACCTGAAGTCCAAGCCATATATCTCACCTCATCAATGACCGACTCATGACGAAGATTGGAGACCTTTTATCTCAAAGACACAACACAATTAATATTGCACGAATTTCAAAAGCCCCTCATTACAAAGATATGGAGCAATCAATGCGGAAAGGAGGTCAAGGAACCTAGCAAAGGCTTTGTTCTCTACAATCAACTGAAAATCCTAACTCTATTTCTGAGTGAATTTTAGAATTCATCAAAAACCAAATTTCACCACTTTCCCAGTCTTTCATCAACTACCTCACCAACGATTCTCTTTTAACCTTATTCTTCATCTACGAGTTAGATTAGTGTGTGTGGTACTCTTTTCAGCGTTGTTAGATTATGGGTTTGCTCAATTTAGGTTAAAGTTCAAATCGTTGGAGGTTTCATCTATTCCCAAAATAGGAAGCTTTGGTGGCATTGTGATAGATTCCATAACTCTTACTATCGAAGAAGGAAGAAAAGAGGAGGTTTGGAGGGGGAAGGTGACGTGGTTAAATCAAGGTGAGGGAAAGATTTAAAAAAGACAGAGTAATGGAAGACTCATGGGAAGAGAAGGTTCAAAGAATAAGAGTAAAGCAAAGACTTGGTTGTGTAGAGAAGGTTTTCGGTTAGATAGTTTGAGCTCGCAGAACACTAAAGTTTGAATAAGTAGCTAAACCTATGAGTCACAAGAGCTTAAGATCTCATGGCTGATATATTGGGTGGTTTATGTATGGTTATGATCTGGATGTGTATATAATTATGGGTTTTGTCACTCAGAGGTTTCTATTTTGATTTACGCATTTATTTTGAATCTATGATTTGTTCTTTTTTTGAGAGCCAGTGGTTCAGTGGATAACCATTATATTTGTTGATAAATACGGAGAGGAGATTCCTGTTGAAATCACAGACGTCCTCTTCCATTTGTCTAATGCTTAAGAATTGGTTATAATGTTAAATCTAAAATTGATCCTTTTATCAAATTGACAAGTCACAGATTGCTTTTTTTAAATAATATTCATGGGCTTGTGAGGCTTCTTTAGTGTGTTCAACATGTCATGTAATCGTGATGGTAAGCAGACCTCTTCCATCATTAACAACAGATCATCCTCTGCTTGAAACAAAGATTTTGCAGGATACAGAATACTATAACAAACTTGAAGAATCAACCGATGAGGAGAATGATATGCTTGATCTTGCTTTCTGCGTCACTGACACGTAAACTTTCTCTCTTATCTCTTAAACCACAAAGAAAAGAAGAAGAAAAGAGATAAAACCTAAATAGACCTAAAAAAAAATTTCTCCCCAAAATAACACTCAAAAAAAAAATGACCAAAATAGATTTTATCAAAGAGTGTAAATATATATTTATACCCCTTGGGTTAATTAATCTAAACTTATGGTTTAGAGTTATGGGGTTGGGTTTTGGAAGTGAGGTTTATAATTAAATAATAAAATTTTCAAAATAAAAAAAGTATATTTTAGTCATTTTTTTGTTGAGTGCTATTTTGTGACAAAAAACTTAAAAAATGTCTATTTGAGAGATTTGCCCAAAAGAAAAAGATTAATTTGTTTTTTACTTTATAATAAAGTATCTCATGTTCCTAGAAATAAATGTTACAAATCAAGACTTGGATGTCAAGTCATTGCAAGAGCAGAGCTTGATGGTTTGCGTTTTTGGCAATTCCTTCAGCCACAAAGAACTTTGCGATTGATATGGGTTTGTTCCAAAACCTTATTAGCTTTCGCAGAGATTCTCCGATTGTTACAATATAATGGAATACTGGAACCTGAAGCAGTACTGGACATCTCATGTTTCTTTAAGAGTTTTGATAGTTGTTTTTTGAGAGAAAACAATGTTATTACATACTCATTCTGTTTCATATTAAATGTCATAATAGAAAAAAAAAATTGATACAAAATAAGTGGCGTTTTTAATTTTCACTGCAAAATTTATTAATTTCATTTTACAATTCATTTTTCTATAGGTAATTATGTTTTTATATAAAAATATATACAAAATTAATTGTTTAATGAATTTGTATGCAAAAATTTAAAGTACTACTTATAATGAAACAGAGGGGATATCTTATAGTTCTAATCTTCGATTTATTATTATGTCTTTTTCTAAACAGAACAAGCTTTAAACAACATTTTTATACGATTCTAACAGGCAAAACGCTTGGTTTATTTAACGTTGCAGAATAAACTCACAAACGTTTACTACAAATTAGGTTGATGAAATAAGGAAAAATAGAGAAACGAGTTTTGCAAAATAAAAACAGATAACAAGATAATAACCAGGAAACAAGTTGCATCTACAAGTCATCGTATCATTCATACGGCTCATTATAATACCCGCCGTAGTCAGAACTGTCACTGCCACTTGAGTAGAAATCAGTAAAACTAATATCTGGAAGTAAGTCAACAATGTAATCACAGACAGTTAAAATCAGTTGGTGAGCCATATCACCATATGGGTAATCCTCAGTAGAGTCATTAGGTCGTCTCAAAACTTTGATCCTCTCGGAACACCGCTTCTCCAGATCTCCTACAATGTTAACGTTGAAACACTGACGTAAATCAAGATGTTCCAGGTTAGGACAACTATCAAGAATGGCGTTTAGACCAGCATCTGTTAACTTGTTTCCAAAGAGTTGGAGGTTGTGAAGTCCATGCATTGTTTGAGCGATAGCTAGAGCATCATCGTCACTCTTGCTTCCGGGGCGCCTGTCAGCGACGCGGTTAAGCTTCAATGTCTTCAGATTAGGAGAAGACTGGCATACAACTTTAATAGACTCTCCCGACAGTGAGCAGTACGAAAGCTCGAGTTCTTCAAGTAATGGAAGCTTCACAAGTGCCTTGCTAAGTCCCTTGTTTGATATAAGGGAGCACTTTGCAAGTTTGAGGCTTTTCAGATTGCTTGATCTGCAAGCAATAGCGCTTTATAGTTAAAAAGTGAAGGCAAGTAAGGCTACCATTAACGAAGTTGCTTAACGGGGTGCTTAAGAGGTGTGGTCCACTAGCACCCAAAAAAAACAACTCTTAAAACTCCCAAATAAGCACCTTTTTTCCTTGTTCTTGCACTATTCACGGGCCCCACTGGCACGTGGTGGCCATGATTGGTCTTCTTTAATCTTTTTTTTTAAAAAAATAAACACTCCATTTGGGGTGCTAGGGTTGAAGATGCTCTTTAAGAGTATAAAAAAGATGCACTTGATGTAAAAATAGAACAATAAGCTTAGACAATTTTTTTTCACTATTTCATAAATTGATTTTTTGATTCATAGCACCTGATGTAAAAATGTTTTGATTAAATAAATCTAGCATTCATTCAAAAAAAAATAAGAAAGATAAAACAAAAAAAAACTATTCAGAAAAGAACTTTTCATATTAGCATGAGACCTCATAACTAATAAGTATTCCAAATCACGAGAGAGAGAGAGAGAGAGAACCTATCGGCTATGTAGTTGATGAGAGAGTCAGTAGCGAACTCAAAAATTTCAATCTCAACCAAGCCTCCCTGGCTACGCTGAACTGCGTGACGGCACATGATACCGAGGTCGTGTCCCAAGTCTTGTACGTTATGCATGACAATCTTCCGCCACAGAGAAGGGTCTTTAGAGACGCGACGCCATGACATACACACTTTCTGAGCATTTTCCAATATCTCAATCACGCCGAGCCTTTGCATGATGGATGACGTTAGTTCAGACGGAAGCTCCGACCAGTTACTATATTCTCCGTCTTTCATCTCCGGAGGAGAAGGAGAACTCAATGATAACCGTCCCAAGGAAGAGTCCATTTTTCTCTGATGATAGGATTACTCTCTCGAAGACCAATAAATAGGGAATGAAGTAGGTTCAAGTTTCAAGGAAGAGTTCAAGAGGGCAAAGGCATTTTCTCTGCATGGTCAAATTATTTTCTCTACATTCAATAAATGAATGAAACAATTTCAACTTTCAAAACTTGTGGAGTATCAGTCAGTGACCATATATCTTCATCTCAGTATTACATATCGACTACAACATCGTTTAGGGCAACGGAACATTCGGGGTTTTGGCGGCCTGTTAACTATTAGACCAAGATGTCATTATTTTATTACACACATGGCCGTAAATTGTTGTCATATACTCCCTCCGTTATAAAATACTTCATGTTTTAGAAAAAAATAAGTTTCAAAAAATGCATATTTTGTTTTTCTAATATAACTTTTACTAGGTAATAAACTAATAATAATAAATTGAAAACTTCAAAAAGTAATTATTATATTTATTTAACTTTGATTGTTAAAAATTATAGAAAATAGTAAATCACAAAAATATACATTTAATACTAAAATTTAATATATTTTATTAATATGTGTAAGGCTTCAGAGATTACCTGACCTGCTAATAATTGCGGTAAAAATTAAAAATTGAAGCCACGTAAGAAGCTAAGAACCATAACATGCAAAACATATTCACCAAAGATATCAGTGGCAACGTCATGACAAAAGCATAAAAATCTTAGAAACATATTTATGATTCCAACTATAAAAGAATACCAAAATACTTTGATTTGCTTAAAACTGGGACAAGTAGACAATTAATAAAAGAAAAATTTACACCTAGGGACACATTTTAACTTTCTAATTACATGTAGAAGCATTTTTTACTTGAGACACACATTTGATGTGTTATTTGTCTCTTATACCCTTCATTTCATTAACCATACAATAAGTTTTCTTGTAACTAAATAGTTAATATATATTTATTATAAAATAGTTTGAACTAGTCCTCTCTCTCTCTCAGCTCCGACAAAACTACGAGCAACCTCTGGCCCCATAAATGCCACCGGAAAACCCTCAGCCATAACGAAGTTCTTTTGTCACAGTCTTCTCTCGTTTCAGTCCACGACCTCCATTCATGTCTGAAAATTAGGGTTTGAATCTCTATTCAAGTTGAAGATTTAGCCATTTGGATCGCCAATTTCACTCCTCCTCGATCATAAAGTAAGTAACTTTGTCCAAATTTTCCAAAGTTGAATCTGATTCCCAATGTGAAACACTTGCTGGGATTTGAATTTCCTAATCATGTATGTTTTGTGTTGCTTCTACTAGTGAGGAGGTTAGGAATGATGAAGGTGTTGTGAATCCCAAGAGAATGGCCATGTTTGAGAGAAAAAAAGAGAAAACCTAAAGCGAAAGGAAATGATCTAGTAAGCATGACATGAGACGGAGCAACCCACCAAAGAACTTGCTCGATGAGCAAGTTGCAGCCGGGTGGCCACCATGGTTGTCTGAAGTCCGCAGTGAGCCTCTAAACGAATGGCTTGCAAGAAAAGCTGACTCTTTTGACAAGATTGAAATGGTAAGAGAAGAATATGTTTTTGGTTTTGTTCATTGGCACGATGTGTGGATGATTGAAGTTTGTTGCTTTGTGTGTAGATTGGACCAAGAACATATAGTAACTTGTACAAGGCTAGATATTCATTTTCAAAACATCAACATAATACAAGGCAAGACATTCATTTGGCATGTGTTTTTGTTCTCATCTTGTTATTATCTTAGACTATCGGGCTCAGTTTTTGTGCTTTTAAAGCAACTTTTGTTTTGAGATTTTTTTTTTATATTTGAGAAGTTCCAATGTTCTGCAATCTTATGGGCTGTTAAAAATTATTTTAATGTCCATTCATTAGATATACACTCATCCTCTATCCAAAAATCGTATGTCTCTTGTCCACAAGTTATATCCTTTTGATCTATGACCATTAATTACCTTAAGTTTGAACTAAAACCCATGGAATCAGTCCCGTTGTTTTCATTTCCAAAGATTCAATTGGTTATACAATGGTACTTACATATTTGGTTATTAAAGTTAGAGTCGTAATGCCTTAGGGAAATATGAAATAGTGAATATCAACAAAAACATATACTAAACCAAAACTATCCACCACAAACTTATTCACCAAGCATATATCCATCAAACCACGTCCACACATAACTTATTCATGTCAATCGTGTTAAGTTTTCATCTTCGACTACAAAATTTATGCACACAACTCACTCATCTCAAGCAAGATGCTTTTTATACATTTTACAAGGAACAAACCAAATGTCTATTCATCTTATATCTATGACTCCACGTGTACTATTTTTTTGTCCATATTTTTCCATCCATAGTTTCTTTGTCTGCATTTTTCTTGTCCACAACTTTTCTATGTCCACGTTCATGAAACTTCTATGTCTATGAAACACATGTCCAATAAATTATAATTTTAAAATTTAAATTAAATATTAAAGTATATGGATATTGATATCAAAATAATAAGAAAAAAAAAGATTTCTATACGATTATTATATATTTTTATTTATATATTATAAATTCAAATAATATTGAGTTAAACATGATGAGGGTGAAAAAATACAAATTATCCTAGCCCTATGATCTCGTTTTATTTCCTCCATCTAACGGCAGAAAATAGACCATTCTTTTATAAACCTACCCATAATAACTCCTAAAAGAACCTAACTACTAACTAAAGTCTCCTAAAAAAACTATCAACTAAAATTGTTCCTAACGAAACAAAAAACACATCCGAATAACAAAGTGTCTTTTTTTGGGTAAGAGGGCTTTTTGGTCCAAAACACTCTTTGAACTCCGTAAAAGTGTTGCACAAGTAAATTGTGTCTTACAGTGTAAAGAAACACAAGAAAGTGCTCTATAGTGTAATGCACTCTTAATAAAACATTATGAAGCACTTCATAAACCACTACTACTGATTCAGCAAATTGACCGTTAACTTTCATACATATATATATATATATATATTTTTTTTTTTTTTGAACACAACTTTCATACATATATATATATATATATATATATATCCAAGTACTAGAGTATTCATTAGAGATCCATCAAAAGGAAAAAGACAATCGTAAGGTAACAATAACTTCTCAATAATTTTATTTTGAGAGAGCACCTATTGGATATGCACTTGAGGAGAGCATCTACCAATGTGCCATATAGAGATCTGAATTAATCCTCCCTGGCTAAGATCGACTGCATGACGGCACATGATCTCGAGGTCGAACTCAATGCTATCTCCGAGGTTATGCATGATCTCGAGGCCATTGTCTGTGATGGTCAACGTTGTCTCTCAAGTCCAAGATTAAATAAGGAAGTGAAGTAGCTTCAACTTTCAAGACTAGCGTCATTACTCAGTGACCAACGGCCATTTTATCTGATAGTCAAACTCTCTCGAGTCCATTAAATAAGGGAGTGAAGTTGTTTCAACTTTCAAGACTTCATTATCCATTACTATCAAACACTCAACCAACGGCCATATTCTTTGATGGTAAACTTGTCTCAAGTCCATTAAACAAGGGAATTGTTTTCAACTTTCAAGACTCTTGTTCGTATCCATCATTCATTGACCATTTGGTCCTTCATGGTACTCCATTACATATCTACAACTTTTAATTACTGAGATCAGGGTTTTGACGACCAGTTAACGTTTAAATTAAGCTATCGTAGTTACTACCTCCCTTCCATAAAGTAAGATGTTTTGGTTTTTTTCTTTGTTCCACAAAGAAAGATTTTGTATAACACCATTAATGCTTTTTCTTTAAAAAAAATCAACTCAGTCAATTTGCATTTCTATTTACGATGACTAACTTGAATGTTTTCTTGGATAAAGACAAATATTTTTTGGTAAAGTTCAATTCTATCCATTTATTTTTAATTTTCTTTTTCAAAAGTACAAAGAAAATCAGAAGAAAATACTAGAAAATCTCTACAACAAAGCATGGTAAATCTCTAACATTTCACCATCTGTCATTTGTTTCCGATAAAATGTATCATCTTGAGAACTTTGCAATGGTTTCGTAGTCACTTTTCAATGAATATAAACAGTTGAAGAAGAAATGTGCAAAATAATTTAAATACAACAACTAAAATATTACTCCTTCCGTTTCTTTTATATGATGTTCTAGTTTATTGCACAGAGCTTAAAACATTTATATTTTAAAAAAAAATTAAAGAAATAATTTTAAAATTATTCAATTAATTATGAAAAGTAACTGTATAATTTTATTGGTTGAACAATTTACAATAAAGTTAAAGTTAACCTTAAAACTTCAATATACATTAAAATTTTAAAACATTTTATATTCTGAAACAACATAAACTAAATATCATATAAAAAGAAACATAAATAATACTCCCTTTCTTTCTTAATAGATGAAGTTTTGACTTACTTACACAAAGATTAAGAAATTTATATTTATCTAGAAAGTATATTTAAAAATATAATTTTAAAATCATTCAACCAATTATAAAAAAGACTGTAAAATTTTATTGGTTGAACAGTTTCCAATAAAGTTAAAGTTAACCTTAAAACTTCAAAACATACTTTAAAATCTTAAAACATCATTTATTTTGAAACAATATAAACCTTCTAAAACATCATGTAAAAAGAAAAATCAATATTCCAACAAGTCTAGTTTTGGAGTACGCAAAACATTAAACACAATTGCTTAGAAAGAAAGTGCATTTAATGTTTTTTAATTTGTGTGAAATATTCAAAACATCCTACTTTTCGGAACGTAGTATATTCCACAGCGTACGTGGAAAAGTGTCAAACAAATGGTTGCATGCATTAAAGAGAACAACGTAATGACAAACTTAAAGAACATTTTTTGCCAAATAAATTTGTATAAATATGAGAGCTGGTTGTTAAGTGTTTACAAAAGAGATTCTATGATGGGTTCCCCATGGCAAAAATAATACAGTAAAAACAAAGAGAAGCCATTTGATGTCGAGCATGAAAACATTTAAGTCACTCATATTGAAGCCATATGATGTCGAGCATGAGAACATTTACGTCACTCATATTGAAGCCACAATCTCAAAATATGTTTAAAATATTTCTTCTTCATCCTTCCTAAGATTGTATATATCTTTTACTTGTCGGTTTATGATCTTGTAAATAACTTGAGTAGCTGACTTTCCATCATGAAACCTTAAGTTCCTCTCTGCTCAGATATTGTATACCGTCAAGTGGGATACAATGCGTTAAAAACAGGTTTACATGTTAAGCTAGATGGACTTCCAACCTAAAACCAATTGGTGATAAGTGGAGTGACACATCTCTCTTATATATTGCTAATGATCCTTTCCAACAACCGATGTGGGACCTTTGTCCCTAATACGCCCCCTCGAGATGATGATTCTTTGAGCATCAATCTCGGAATGTTTGGGCAAGGATCGATGGGCCAACTTTGGGCAGGATCGATAATGGATCGGGTTGGATTGTTCGGATCGTGGGCTCTGGTACCATGTTAAGCTAGATGGGCTTCCAACCTAAAACCAATTGGTGATAAGTGGAGTGGCACATCTCTCTTATATATTGCTAATGATCCTTTCCAACAACCGATGTGGGACCTTTGTCCCTAATATTACAAACCATTGATTTTGCTTTCGGTCTCACGGTAACGTAAACATTTTCTTTTTACTATTGAACCAAAACAGAAGTTTCATTGCTTTATTTGTGAGAAAGTAGAGCATATGTTCTTGGGAAAAAATCATTCGGTCCAAGTCATTGCAAGACCAGAGGTAGATGATGTGTGCTTGGTCATTTCTTAAACCACACGTTTCATGTTTTCAACTAGAGCTTTTGATGATTACAGATCACATTTATTAGTTAATATCTTGGTTAACACAATCATAAGTTAATACTATAGTTCAACCAATTCCACAAACTTGAATCATTTGTAACTAACATTCATCCAACTCTCCAGGTAAAATTCTAGTCCACTAGGTTTTCTTCTGATCGTTGTCTGTACTCGGGTTGATCTGATAAGTGTGGGCATTGGATGAGATAGGATAAGAGAACCGTAACCTTGGTTTAATAAAAGTAACCATAGTTTAGTTACTTAGTGGTTGAGTTACTTTACCTATATATTAGTTGGGGAAATGGGGAGAGATCTTTATCGAGAGTTTGAGTAAGCAAATAGATGAGAGATTGATACTGCTGAGATGTTCTTAGTGAGAGAGAGAGATCGTGATCACATCCATTGTAATCACTCATTTCATTGAATAAGAAGTATTTCTCTTTTATTCATAGTTCGAGAAGCTACTCGTAACATGATCCTTTCTTATTAGATGGAGGTTACCGTTAAAAAAATTATGAGTCTTTGAGTTTGCTGACTCTGACCTTATTGTTACCGATATGTTTGATATTTCTCCCTGATCAATATTAAGACGCAGAGACTAACTGAATTGCATAAGAAGATCACAAGAGAAGATGTAGTGAATCTTGAGAATGAGATTTCAGATTTAGAAAAGTTGTTTCAAGGGCTTGGTCTAAAGATTTTCAACCATTCCAAGAAAAAGTAGAGGAAAAAAACAGAGATTTTGTTTCTGTATCAAACTTCAGATTTATAATCATATAACAGTTTGTCACTAGAATTGGTAACAAGAAACCTGAGACTAGTACCTTGTTTTCTTAACTTTGGATTAAGCAATCTTTTCAAAGGTTTATTGGTAGCCTTAGACCGTCGTGAGCAAGCTGCACATGGATTCCTTCCCTAGAAAATGAACATAGTCCATTAGCTTTCAGCAATTTGGATTTACCAAGATGATACAACATTGTATTCAATAAGTACCTTAGAGACCATTCCGCGAGTATCTCATTGTATTCATGGTGATCAAAATAGTGTGTCATACCCGTTAAAAGCGCTCTCTTTGGACAGAGCCTCTTTATGATCTCAAGAGTCTAAAGAAGATAAGCCTCAGAAAAGTGAAAACATTATTCGATAAATGAAGAAAGACACTGAAACAAACCTCAGGCAAACACAGATGTGTAGGTCGTCGTCCTCTCTATTATCAAAGAGATAGTCAGCAAAAAAAACATTTCATGAACAAAAAGTGGAAATAAAAGCTGTTAAATTATACCATAACCATAGATGGTACATTTGTATCCAGGATAAGAAGATCCAGCTGTCCAGCCCCAGCTTTAGAAATAACTACAAAGTCAAATATTCATAAGAAGATCAATTATAGACAGTGATTTAGGCGAAAAATATTATGTGTTCTTACCATACTCAGTGCACGGTGGGATGCGAGATACATCTGATATATAAGCCACTTTACTTTTATTGCCAAAGAGGAAACCTAAGGCAATGTAATCCTCTCCATGCATAACCTAATCAAAACGAGGAGTTCAAGGGATCAAGTTCTCATGGGAAGTAAAACATTAACCTCTAAAGATCAAAAAAGTTTAACTGGAAGAGGCGTGAAAGATAAGCCGGAGGCAATGAATGGTTTGTCACAGTTCTGTTCAATGATTTTCCACTCAAGCTGTGAAACCCGCCTAGGTACTTCATTAACCTTCTTTTCAACCAAATAAGCAAACCTCGTAGAAATGCTGTACACAAATTTATTCTATTAAAATATAATCATTACCTATTGATAAATGTTTGGTCCAATTACTTATTATACATTTATTATCTTTTATATTATTAACTCTTTTATATTATTGATAAATAAATGATTAAACATAAATATAATTATAAAAAATACAAATTTAAAAATTTAAAACAAAATATATAGCTATCCTTTCAAAGGACCGGTGAAAATCTAGTGCCTTTTTAAATTAGTCTCATTAGAGCACACTTACTAATAAAAGGAAAAAAGTCCAAAAGATTTTACCTTTCCATTGAAAATTGAGATAGAAAGACGGGAAGTGGATTGGTGTCAATGGCTGAACCACGAGGTTGAAGAGATCGAATATCATCTAGGCCATGAATTGCGTCTGCATGCTCATGAGTTAGAATGATCTACACAAAATAATAATTATTATTAAAAGTTAGATTTCATTATTTCAAACAAAATGATGTAAGAATTCAAGAAAATATTAGTATATATAAAAAAGGGCTTCACAGAATCAATTCTTGGAATCTTGTAAAAGGTAAACCAACGAAGGACTTGCTCTCTAAAACTCTTCCCAACATCAATAATCATGTAATAATGTCTACCATCTTCCTCCTCGCAGCAATAATCGATCAAGAGAGATGTATTGCATCTGCCAATGTCAGAGAGTATCAAGATTCAAGAATGGACCAAAGAAGATCAGCAGGGTCTTTACAGGACAACAAGATTTAATAGTAACAAACAATTCAACGTTTCACAATCTTGACAGATTAAAGACCAAACAACCCATAGAGAAACTGGTGTTGGAATGAGACAAAAATATACCTGTAATTAGGGTTGAGGTGAGGCAGTAAAGTGAGGGACTGAGAACAGACATGGCAAGGAGGATCCGATGGCTGGAGTAAGCATCGGAAATGGGGAACTGCGGCGGAGCAGCCTGTTCCTAGAAAGATAAGGGCCGTTCGATCATCATCACGTTCATGTTCATTCTTTTCCATGCTAGAGACTTTGATCTTCCAATTGCGTTCAGTCTAGCAAAAAGCTGACTTTAAAAGCCAACGGCTGCATGTTTGTTTATTGTATTAGTTGAGAAGTTGTGTTCACTCATGTTTGTTTATTGTTTTAGTTGAGATTTTTTGATCAATCATGTTTGTTTATTATGAGACAGAGGAACAATGGAACAAAGAAACAAGAAGGAAGTTGTCTTTTATTTTATTTTTGTTAGAGTGTATTTAATGATTTAAACCCCCAACTATTTTTAATTCGGATGGAAAACCCTCAGCTAAAACTTTATGTTTTTACACCCTCAACTATTAAACCGTTAATGTCGTTAACCCTCTGTTAATAAAATTGTTTTATCTTAATGTAGACCCGTTAAATTGAAACTAAGCGTTTCACGAAATGCTTACAATCATCGAATATCTTAGTGATTTAAACTCTCAACTATTTTTAAATCAGATGGAAAGCCCTCAACTAAAGTTTTATGTTTTTAAACCCTCAACTATTGAACCTTTAATACCTTAATCCTCCGTAAATAAAATCATTTTTCTGAATGGAAACCCGTTAAACTGGAACACAACATTTCATTTAATCACAGAAACAACATGAGATGCTTAAAAAAAATTATCAGTGGACATGAACAAACACAATTCATCCCCAAATAAAAAAATTAGGATTCTTCTTCCTTTTCAAGAACCATAGAAAGTGAAATAAGTTAAAAATATGTGTTGTTTCTAATTATAATTATTTCTTTCATGGGCATTTATTTATCAAAAGTGCAAATTTGAAATGTTAAGTAACTTAGGTTATTCATCTCTTTATACTCAAAATTTTACCTAAAATTTATCAAAAAGATAAACATGAGAGAAATAATTAGGATTAGAAACAACAGAGTTTTTTTACTTATCTCACATTTGATGGTTTTTGAAAAGGATAAAATACCATTTTTATTTGGGGATGAATGGTGAATGTCCCTTGCCCATTGATAAAATTTTTTTAAGAATCTCATGTCGTTTTCTATAATAAAATGAAACAGTGCGTTTCCCGTTTAAAAAATGTTTTTTATATAAATTTAAGGGCATGAAAAGTTTAATAGTTGAGGGTTTAAAAACATAAAATTTTATTTGGGGGGGCTTCCATCCGATTTAAAATAGTTGAAGGTTTAAATCACAAAGATATTCGTAAGTATCTCATGTCGTTTTCAAGTTAACGGGTCTCCGTTCAGATAAAACGATTTTGTTAACAGAGGGTTAACGGCATTAGCGGTTTAATAGTTGAAGGTTTAAAAACATAAATTTTTAGTTGACGATTTTCCATCCGATTTAAAAATAGTTGGGGGTTTAAATTATTAAAAACCCTATTTTATTCGACTAAACTAAAAGTATAAATAGCCACACAAAAACATGTCTAAAGGTTTGTGTAACGACCCTGATCTTAGGGCCAAGCCCATTTGTTCTTTTTTTTAATTAAAAACCCAACAACCTCTTTTTAACTTTGTCCCACATTGGAAGTTTAAGTTTTCTTCCTCCTTTCCCTTCTCCTATATAAGAAACTCCACCCTTTTTCTCCTTTTCTCATCAAGTCAAAGTATTTTCTTTGCGTGTGACGAGTTGTTGTTGGAATATCTGACGACCAGTCATTACTTATTTTTCGGGTGGGATTTCCGACAGGCTCCCGACGGGATTTCCGAACGAGCTTTCGGCGAGTTTTCTGGTAAGTTGTCGCCTTCATATTTCTAGTCGTAGAAATCTATTTAGGGAAGTATCCAGTTTAGGAAACTTGCCATTTTAGGATAGTTTCTATTTTAGGAAAGTTGTTATTTTAGGAAAATTGTTATTTTAGGAAAGTTGCTATTTTAGGAAATTTACTGTTTTAGGTAAGTTTCCACTTTAGGAAAGTTTTCATTTTTGGAACTTTATTTCCTGAGACTCTGAGTCTAAGTCATTGATTCTCTCGTGTTGCAGTTGACCATCTTCCGTTGACAGCCAGTGGCAAAAGTGAGGGTCTATTCCGTAAATCTCGTACCGGTGTAGAATTCTTCCTATTGTAGTTTAGATTTCGAAGCATGATCCGTCTGTTTGAGTCCTGATTGATATAGTTAGTTAATTCAGTGTAAACCGAAATTAGGGGTCTAGAGGATTCAACTTTGATTGGATTGTGTGATGTTAAATTGATGATATATAAATATAATAATATATAGATATTCGGTAGGGACTATGTGAGGTGTGCGGGGGTTCAGGGATGCCTGGGCTATCGACGCAGATGTGGTGGGCGGGGGTTCGGAGACGTTCGGACTATCGACGCAGATTGTTGTGTGGTGCGTGGTGCAGAGACGTTTGCATCTGACGCAGATTGGTTATGGGCGGGGGTACAGAGACATACTGTACTAGCGACGCAGAGTATGTATATCCTTATGAGGAAATGCGGGGTGTATGGACTAGCGGTATGCTATCATCGCATTGTTTGTTTTGTGTGATGCTCTAGGCATTGTGTTTGTTCGTGTTAGAGCTAAACTTCCATAGTGGGAGTTCTATTACTCATGTCAGTGGTTTGCGTGTCTAGCATCCCATACCTCACTGAGTGACTCCCCTGTTGCTCACCCCCTCTTTCTTCCCCTTTCAGGTGAGCATGACGAGTAGTCGGATATCTGGACGGTTTGGTGTCTTGGGGATCGGCGTATTTTATAACGGTTTTCATTCGGTTTTATACGAATTTTCGATATAAATTATTCTGGTTATTAAATGTTAAAAAAATGATTTATCTTGTGTATATTTTATTTTTGTTTCTAAATTTAAAAATGATTTATCCCGCTTTTATTTTATTAAATATTTTAATATATGTTATTTGATATTTTTATAAATCGGCTTAATTCGATATTTTATGAATAGTAGCACGCCGTTCTCAAGAGAGGAGGAGACGGGTGTTACAATTAATTGTAACATCCCGAGTTGTGATATGTGAAAAGGCTTAAGAGAATTGATTTGACTACCTATGTCACCAAAGTGTACTTACCTTTTCCGTCACACATCCATTTAGAACTCCAGAGTTAAGCGTGCTTGGGCTGGAGTAGTGAAAGGATGGGTGACCTATCGGGAAGTGATTCGCGATACCGTGCGAGTGAGGCCAAAATACGGGGAAAGGTCATGTGGTGATTGCAGGGACAGTAAACAATGATTTTGAGCCTTGGAAAATTAACGCACCGACCGTTGGAACGGGATGGGGCCCACGGGCCGATATAGCGGGCGTGGGTGGCCCATTAGCCGTGGGCGGGTCGGGGCGTTACAAGTGGTATCAGAGCTGGTTAGCCATCTCAGTTCTGACCTGAGAGGCGTCTTGAGACCTGTCAGGGGCGCAACGAAGGCGTTGCGTTCTTTGAGAGGGGGTGAATTGTAACATCCCGAGCTGTGATATGTAAAAAGACTTAAGAGAATTGATTTGGCTACCTATGTCACCAAAGTGCACTTACCTTTTCCGTCACACATCCATTTAGAACTCCAGGGTTAAGCGTGCTTGGGCTGGAGTAGTGAAAGGATGGATGACCTATCGGGAAGTGATTCGCGATACCGTGCGAGTGAGGCCAAAACATGGGGAAAGGTCATGTGGTGATTGCAGGGACAGTAAACAATGATTTCGAGCCTTGGAAAATTAACGCACCGACCGTTGGAACGGGATGGGGCCCACGGGCCGATAGAGCGGGCGTGGGTGGTCCATTAGCCGTGGGCGGGTTGAGGCGTTACAGTTTGTCTCTCCTTTTCCTCTGTTCTCTCACATCAATCTTTCACATGGGAAAAGTGATGAGATGAATCATTGGGTTATCGTCGGTTGTGTTTCGGCGATATTGTTTCCTCCAGTTCGGTATCACCGACCATTTTGTCTCCGGTGTTCTTGCTATTTTAACGTATGGACGGTTGTCTTTCTGCTTTCTGCTATTTCCGTTCAATCAGAGTACCTAGCGGTCTCCTGCTCAATCGATTCTCCTTCTCAGCTTTCGATTGATTGTTCCGTCCCTTGATTAAGGTGGTTTCATCTTCGGGCATACCTTCATCACTAAAGATTTTTGCTTTGCATGCATTAATCTCAAAGGTCTGGGTTCTGTAGAAGCCGGAAAACCAAATTGATTCAGGGTCAGTTAAAACAATGATTTCGAACCTTTAAAAATTAAACAGCCGACTAATTGGACGGGATATAGCCCACCGACCAAGAGAGAACATTGGGTAGCCCATTAACGTAGGACGGTCGGGACGTTACATATATCTATATATTTGACGAGAGAATTATCAAACCAATTGAAAATTAATATTTAAACTAAAATAGTCAAGAAAAACAATCACCTTATATTGAACGATAAACTTATATTTGGATTTAAAGCTGCAAAAACAAAAATAATTAGTTAAAATAAATTTTATCCATTTTGGTTAGTTTGCATAACATACTTCTTCCAGAAATTTATAAGGAAAGTCCGAAAATTTTCCTAGATCAAAAATCTCATCCCCCTTTCTTCATCCCTCCTTTTTTTATATTCCTTAACAGTTAAAAATAATCAAATTAAAGAAAACTTTTTAAAATAAAATTTTATTTTTAATAGTTACAGAAAACAGTCACATTATTATTAAAATCTATAATTTATCAAAATAACACACAAAAAAGCAATTAAAAATTGTTGAGGGTCAAAATCGGTCCTTGCAAATCAACAGCTAAATCTCTCCAAAAAATGTTGTCTCAGCAAATAATAAACAAAAAATTTCAGAGCAACTATTACAACATAAGCTAAACTATTTTTCATAAGGTACAGAGAAAATTCCTATATTTCATTCCCGACAATGAATATATATTTTTTATCCAAAAGATGACCGATCGGAAATATTTCTTTTAAAATATCTTTTCTGCGAGAAATGACAAGTGTTTACGAAACAGATTCCGTTGTTGGGGTCAAAAATGGTCACGAACGAATTATGTTTAAAATTTACCGCATAACTTGTCTCTCTTTCAAATAAGGAATAAAAACAAAACATCAGATACGAACTTGTCATAGCCATGCAGTTGTCGTCCCGATTAACGACCAGCCCACAACTAGAAAAACACGTCGCCTCCAAATGTAATCGTACGCGCGGGAGCTAGATATACATACGTCTAAGTCGCTCCCACGGGCGAATAGATTATCAACACGTCTAGTCGTCCAGTAGGCAACTAGAATATCAACAAGTCTAGTCGCCACATGGGTGACTTGACGCACACAATGTCGTAGTCACCTATGGACATTATATAATCTCAGCAAAGTCTAATTCGCCCATGAATTACTACGCATACAGCGTTCTAGTCGCCGGTGGGTTGAATAGCCGCACACGATGTCTAGTCACTAATGGGCAACTAGATTCTCAACAAAGAAAATAGCTATATTGGGTTATGCTACCTACGATTTTTAATCCATTTAAGAAATTAAATAGATATAAAAGAAAAGTATTCTTCTAATACTCTGCATAATATATATTAAAGGTAATATTTTTAAAGTAAATACATATTAATATCAATATTATGAAACTTATTTTTATATAAAATCACATTTATAACCAAAATATATGTGTTTTTCATCTAAGAGGAAATATAGATATAAAGAAAGTATTATTATTCTTTGAAAGTATATTTTATAGTAATTCAGAAAGTATATTTAGGAAATTTTAATGTGGGTATTTGAGGAATTCAATTTTTTATTGTGTCGTGGGTCTACTTAATTCTTGAATAATTAGTTATATACCTACCTTTGTAAACTAAAAATATTACACATATATGTTATTATTAAGAGTATTTTTTAATTTCATTTTTTAAAATATTTTATTTTTTTTGATTTCAGCTTTATTTTTTTCATGTATAATCATATAAATATAAAATGGAAATATCTTTTTAAAACTTCAAATAGCGATACATTATTATCACATGAATCAAGAATAAAAATTTTACCAAAAGATAAAAGAGCCAAGTTTACCCCAAAAATAATGTATTTATATATATATTTTTAAAAGATTTCTATTGTAGACAATTTCATTTCAAAACATATCTCTATATTATTATTTTCACTTACAAATCAAACTGGCAAACAACTTCTAATTTATAAAAGCATTGACAAATATATTACAGTAATTGGTTACTTCATCTTTTATTTGACATGGGAGGTTCTAAAAAATATTAATTATGTTAGCTAATGCCACTACGTTACCGATCATCATTATTAATTTACTTTGAATTGATAGGAACTACAAAACATCTCATACGATTAAAAGAATAAATTAGATAAATCATTTCAAACCAATCATCAAAATACATAAGTAGAAACTATTATAAACTTACACATCTAAAAATAAATGAAACTAATGAGGATAAATAAACCAATCTGATTTAAACTTAATAAAATGAAAATAATTATAATAAATTGCAAGAATATATTGCCACTCAATATACCTACAAAAATAAATAAACTTGATTAATCGGAGTTGCTTATATCCAGAAATCAAAGTCTACTTAAATGAAAAACTTATAGTAATATTTTCTTTTTCAAATAGTATACTATATATATAATATATATATATATATATATATCTTACACGATGCTTCTAAATATTAATTAATTAAATAAAAGTAAAATATGAACTAATTGTTTACCAGTTTTAGTTCTTTTGTAATAATATTTTATGCTTAGATTTCAAAATATTATTTTATTAGTTTATATAAAAAATGAATCGATCAACACTTTAGTTTTTTTATTTGAATTTTCAAAAACAGTTATATATTATATTAACTATTATTTACTAACTATATATTATATATCTAAATGAATAACCAATCTAAGTTGCAAATACAAAATTAATTGACAAACTCTAATCTTGTTTAAATAAAAATAATATTAGTGAAAAATCTAATCATACTTCCAATTATTTGCAATCTAATATTCCATGTGATAACAAACCGACTGACAATACTATATATTCAAAATTACATAGTCGTAATTAAGATATATATATTATGAATATATCTATATAATGTATAAAGGTATTGTGAAAAACGTAACTCAAAAAAACTTGGAGTCAAACAGAAAACTAACCTTTTCTGTTTGATCATTTTATTTTCTGAGATTTCACCACACCTGCATTTTATCTACGTAAATGCCAGTTACCTGGTTTTTCCGATCTGGCCTCTCTACTGTCTCAACCTACATCATCTTCAAGTATTACAATATTGCACTCCATGATAGTTCTCAACAACCTTGTACTACTGTGAGCTCTTTAATGCCCTTTAATGAATAGCTTCAACAACGTTGTACTCCTTTTATGAACTAAAAAAACAAGCATTCTATTTTCACTTCTCTCCAGATTCATCCAAAAAACTCAAGCTTTTGATTCAAATATTTTTAGTTGACAGAGCCAAATTTCTTTCGTTTTGATTACGGTTGCTTCGTTTGGGTTTCTGGTGGTTGTGAGAGACCCTGTGTGCCAAACGAGTCATCTCACCTGTTTAAGGTACAAATTTGAATTTTTTTCAAGATCTGTTCGCGTAGAGACTTACTCTTAAGCATCGCTGTACGTAGAGGACTTACTGATAAGTTTCTGTCAAAACGAAAGCTTTATCTAAAGTCGTCCGGCTTTGTTTGTTAAAAACAAAAAACTCCGACGACTGTATATAATAAGTTGTCGTACGAAAAAAAGTGCTAGTTTTGCATTTGACCGAATCGTGTCAGATCATTGACTATTGTCTGGACGACTTATAATCAGTCGCTATGAGAAAGTTAAAATTTCAATATTTTATTCAACTAGACGACTTAAACCAAGTCGTCGTTAGTTATTTTGTTAAGTTGAAAAATAAAACTTTGAATTAACTTTTCTCCAGACGACTTAATTGAAAGTCGTCCAACCAGACGACTTAAGTTAAAGGTCGTCAGGGTAGAAGCAAGCGTTTGCTAGAAACTTGGGAAATTTTTCTGACGAACTTTGCTTTCAACCGGCACGACCTTAACTTAAGTCGTCTGGTTGGACGACTTCACATTAAGTCGTCTGGAGAAAGTTAATTCAGCTTTGTTATTTTTAATTTCAGCAATATAATCTAAAAACTAATCCTTACGGACGACTACGTTTACAGTCGTCCATAGTTGTGGAATAAAATATTAGAAATATTTAACTGCCTCTCATAGTACGAGGCTGATTATAAGTCGTCTCAGCAATAGTCAAAGATCGTGACACGATCGGTCAATGCAAAACTAGCCCTTTTTCGTAGACAACTTATATATAAGTCGTCTGGAGTTTTTGTTTTTACAAACAAATCCACGGATAGTCAAGATCTGACACCATTCGGTCAAAGTGCAAAACTAGCCCTTTTTTGTAGCACACTTATATATAAGTCGTCTGGAATTTTTGTTTTTAACAAACAAGCCGGCGACTTGAATTAAAGTGTCCCATTGTTAATTTTCAATTACAAAAGTGGACCTCTTTAGACGGACTTACCTTTAAAGTCTTTTGGACGACTTACTTCTATGTCGTCTGCGGCAGATGATTTAGTGATACCTTCTGTCATTTCTCTCTCCTGTTCTCCTAAACTGCTGTTTTTCAGTTTGGACGTATTTGCAGATGAGTTTCGGTCAGTTACATGAGCAGTGTAGTGGAGAATGGAGATTCGTTGAAAGATTGCGCGCTCTTTGGATGTTTTGATGGTTGCGATCTGATGCTCAAAGGAGCAGATTGTTTTAGGTATTGGAATGATGATTCGCAACACATGCTGAACTTGCTTGCATGGCTCAAGAAGATTATAACCTGGACATGAGAACATGTGACTGTGGAGCATTAGCTACTCACTACAGCAGAAATGATGATGGCTCCGAGACAGTCTCTCCCATTCCATGTACAAGTGATGAGACACAAGTTCGAAACACTGCTCGAGATACTCAAAACGGCATTAGAGTATGTCTGTGTATCAAGCCGCAGCAAGGTCGGAAAGCGCGTGTTCAGAGAGACCAAGGGAGAGCTGCGTGAATGGTTCTGAAGATGTGGTGATATCGATGAAAGCGGTGATGATGGAAGAAGATGTGGTGCTATACATGACTAGAAGCTGCATGATGTTTTGAAGATGTTTGGTCGATGAATGAGTCTTATTGAAGATGAAAATCAGATGGGCGAGGAGAGACAAAATTGGTGGGCGGAGGGCATGCTTGATAGACTCTATTGTTTGTGAAACGGATCAGAATGGTGGGGGATTATAGTCTTTATGGAAAGTTCAGATGAGGACGAGAAGATGATGATAATATTTGTTTTGAGAGAATCGAAAAGACATACTGGTAGGACAAATGCTATGAAGGAGGAAAATCGGATGGTACCAGTATCTATGTCAACCAGAGTTTTGTTAGCAGGATGCACTGCTTTCAGAGCTGCGGTTGGCAGCAGTGAGGGGTAGGTTTTTCTTCAGAATATACAATCAACGAAAACTCTCCTTGTGGCAACATGTCGGGTTAGCGGTTGTGGATGGAGATCAGAGCGAGTGTGAAACATGGGACAAACACGTTTTGGGTAACAAAATATGTGGAAAAACATATTTTGTCTTTTGCTGGAAAACCTTCCAGACGACTTAACTGTAAGTCGTCCAGCTGGAAAACCTTCCAGACGACTTAACTGTAAGTCGTCCAGCTAAAAAACTTATGTGATTTTTGTTTGTCTTTTGTTGTATTTCTTTTGAGCCTAGAATAAATACAAATCGTTACAAAATCAAGTTCAAATACAAACGTGAGTCAATTGACTTGATTGTTATTAACAGAGAATGAGTTACATATATATATATAGTTAGATTCTCCTAGATTACAGGGGATTTACAAAGAGCAAGTTCAAATACCCACGAACTTTACAAGGGATTTACAAAGACAAGTTCTAATCATACATGCCCACGAACTTATCACCATCCTGGTTTTCTTTCAAATGCAGATCACCAAGCTCCGTAAATAAATCCACCGCCATCTTATCCCTCATAGACTTCGCGTTGGACCTAGCAAAGTCTCTTTCGTTAAAGGGGACCCCAAGAGCATGACATTCAATGTACTTTACAGTGTACACGCCACAATCACCATTGTTGGCCGTGGGTACATTTCCCTGTCTCTCATATGTGTATGGCTCCAACCCGTATGTGACCCGTAGTTCGTCGGTGGCAGCGTACTCAACAAGCAGATAAGGGACCATCTCGAGAAAAGGCTGCATTATCTCATCCCATGCTTCTGCTGCCGTAGCTGAAGGTATGCTGTCCCAGACGACTATGTGCCTCTTAGGATCGATATCCAAATAGCAACCCAATGAGTGTTGCCCAAGTTCACTGGCGCATAGATATCATCAATGTCCTCCCCCCACACCTTGTTTGATTGGCAAAATGATGGTATTGATCCGTCATAATAATTCCACGCCCCACCAGGTAGCATTCTTCCTAAACTTCTGTGATCGGGTTCCGATGATTTGATCTCGGATAGTGGTCTCTCCAAGTTTGGGAAAAGTTGTGATCCAGGAAGCACATTCGCTCGCTCCTGAAACCTTGTGGGTTCTCCTGATACCTTTGCCTCAACAAATTAATCCAAGCATCTATATGCTGCATATAAAATAATACAAGTTAGAAGATACCAGACGACTTATATTTACCAGACGACTTAAACATAAGTTGTCTGGAAAGTCGTCCAAGTACACGACTTATATTTAAGTCGTCTGGTAAATATAATTCGTCTGGAAAGTCGTCTACAAAGTCGTCCAGACGAAAAAGATACAGATAAGCAGAAGACTTACGCAGTCTTTCAGCCATGCTTTGGCTGTCCGGAGGGTGTGATACCACCAAGTTGGTGATGTACGCGGTTTGTCTTCCTTCTTAGTGAAATAATGACTGCAAACAAAAAAGCAATCAGTTTTGGTAGACTTTATCAAGCTATTATGGGTAAAGCAATCACTTACGGATCAGTTTTCAACCAATCAGCGAGTTCCTTCAAACTTAGGTCTGTCTAGTGGGGGAAATGGATTATAGGCTGCCACTTTATCTTTCTTTTTCTCTGCTGTATAAGGAGATTTCTGCGCGGGAGCAGGTTTCTTCGGTCGTTCACTCCTTGCACGCACAGAAGCATCCAACTTGCCTCTGTATCTAGCAACCGTTACCTTATCGTCCGAAGCAGTGGGAGCTGTTTTGTCCAATACAACCAGGCTCTGTTCTGAAACTGGAACGCTTGATTGTGGAACTAGAATGCTTGGTTGTTGATCGGTGGGAGCGACGCTCAGTTGGTCTTTGGAGGAGACACCATCTGCTTTATTCTCCGGCAAGCTCTTCTTTCCCGAGTTCGCCTCATCGCGAATTTCTCTCTGCAATATAAATAGCACACTAGTTAACCCTGGACGACTTAAATATAAGTTGTCTGGACAACTAGATGACCGTGGACGACTTAATTCTTGTTGGGAGAGGATTTGTTACTAACCTCGGATTCTTGGGCTTCAGGGGTAGTCTGTTTGGCTTTGGTGACACCAACCATCTTCTCCACAGCTTCCACCCTATCGGACAACTTCCTAATCTCCTTGAGGCACTTCGTAAACCCATGTTTCATACATTCAACTACTTCCTTGAACATATTTGCCATCTCCTCTCTGGTTATCCCAAGTAGCTCTTTCACTAGGCTCTTTAGGAGCCTCTTTTAGGAGCCTTCTGTAGGAGCCTCTTTAGGAGCCTCTTCACTAGCCCCTTTACGAGCTTTCTTCAGAGGTCTTGGATTGTCTTCCTCCTCCTCCACCAACCATCTCTGTGGCTTTCTTCGATGGAGTCACAACCTTAGGTTGGTATAGACCTTAGTACCAGTGACTTCCCAGCAATCCATGGTCCACTTCCACGGTTTCCGATCATACATGAATTTAATAATGTTCTCCGCGGGGCAGGTCCTCAACCTCGGAGTCCCATTTTTGGCCACATTTCACTAAGTCCTTCTCAACAAAGTTGATCACGCGGGTCTGCAGTAAAGAGAAGAATCGAGTTAGATATTTGAAAAAAAGACTAAATAGACGACTTAATTATGAGTCGTCTACTAAGTCGTCCAGCTGGACGACCTTCCAGACGACTTATAATTAAGTCGTCTACTAAGTCGTCCAGCTGGACGACCTTCCAGACGACTTATAATTAAGTCGTCCGGTAAGTCTTCCAGCTGGAAGACTTTCCAGACGACTTTAATATAAGTCGTCTGCGCAGTCTTTTGGATTGAAGTAAATACCTGTTTCAAGATAGCAGCTTTCATTGATCTGCGACCTCTGCTGCCCTCATAAGCCAGTATCGGTGGAGACGGACTGTTTGCTCTGGGAACACCAATACTAGCACCCAATTCCGGCATAGCTGTGTATACCCAGCCCTGAAGAACTTGTATAAACCCATCCACCGTGTAACAGCCAGTGATATCTTTGTTCCACAAAGAGTCCATCAGCACCTTAAACGCGACTCTCCCCCATGGATAATTCTCAAACCGTTATAAGTCCATCACTAGCCTTGCAAGACTAGATCGTGTAGCGGTTGAAAACTTTCTCCCTTCAATGGATCCAGCGAAGATGGAAAGGTACGCGAGCCGCTTGCGATCTTCCCTAGACCAATCATCGCATCTCTTCAGCGCTGCTATTATCTGATCAGTAGTTGGGCCTGCTTCCAGATGAACTCCTAGCATCCCTCAGAAAGATACCATCTCTTTGGTAACTTCACATTTTGGTCTCTCAAGGTCCTCGATGTATTCGCAGTTTAGACCAGTGAGGTTTTCAAACTCTAACAGTGAAAACCTCAACGGTTCTGGACCAACGAGAGACCACATCTCGTACTTCTTCTTGATGTCCAGCTTGAAACTGAGCATGTAGTGAACCAGCCTTGAAGCCCAACCAAATCCCTGCTCCTTGAATTTGATGAAAACTCCCAAACTCGACTCCTTGAGCTCTTCAAATTCTTGATCAGGAAGGGCTTCCCTAAGAGCAGTGTACAACTTGCTATTATCTGTGGTGATACGAAATGCTATTGTGGGCTTCTGGTTCTTCCTCTAATGTGTATAACCTACGGGGAGTTCTGGAATATCCATCCTTTTTGTCTGCAAAATAATCAAAGACAACAATAGAGATAAGCTAAACAAGCTAAATCTAACAAGACGACTTAGTAGACGACTTGTAATTAAGTCGTCTGAAAGACTTCCAACTGGACGACTTAGTAGACGACTAATATTACAAGTCGTCTGGAAAGACTTCCAACTGGACGACTTAGTAGACGACTAAATATTAAGTCGTCTACTAAGTCGTTCCACTTGGAAGTCTTTTTCAAACGACTTAAATTACAAGTCTTCCAGTAGAAAACTTTAAAGCGGACCTGACTAGTCGCATAAGGAGTACCTGACTAGTCGCGGAAGGAGTACTCGTTCATTGCGGTTATAGATCTGAAAAAATAAACGTGAAATGGTTAGAATGAGTAAATTGATAGAGACAACGTTTTATGTTAAACGGCAATGAGTGTTTAGAGGAAGCGACGGTTTGTTCGGAGGAAGCGGCCGGCGCTAGGTTATAGAGGAACTCGGCGGCGCCGTAGGGTTTCGAAGAAGCGGCGGCGCTAGTGTTTAGAGGAAAGCAGCGGTGAGAACGGTGAGAATGAAGTGAGATAGATAGCCGGAACGATGGTTTGTCGGAAATAGTGGGAACTCGAAAATCGCCTTTGATATCGCCTTTGAGAGAGAACTGTTAGGGGTTTTTTGCGAAAAATTAACAAAAAAAAAAAATTCACCTTATATATCGGGTAAATAATCCGGTTAGCTTTAAAAGTACAGTGGTAAAATTTAAGGTTTGGTCCGGTTTAGACGACTTACAAATAAGTCGTCTGGCGGATAATGTACATCAGACGACTTAATATTTAGTCGTCCGTTTACAGACTTACTAAATATTAAGTCTTCCGAGACCCTAAAATGACTAAATTAACTAGCTAACCACGTTATTAAAATCAAATTAGACTTCAATACTGTTTTACTATTACACAGAAATGAACACGCTTAGGTAATTTTAAATTTGTGTTAGAATTTGTGTTTGATTCCCACTATTCCGAACAGTAACCTCGTTCTCAACCGTCGGCTATTATATCTCACTTCATTCTCACCGTATTCACCGCTGCTTCCTCTAAACACTAGCGCCGCCGCTTCTTCGAAAGACCTAGCGCCCGCCGCTTCCTCTAAACCCTAGTGCCGCCGCTTCCTCCGAACAAACCGTCGCTTCCTCTAAACACTCATTGCCGTTTAACATAAAAACGTCTGTTCTCTATCAATATTACTCATTCTAACCCGTTTCACGTTTATTTTTCAGATCTATAACCGCAATGACGAGTACTCTTCTGCGACTAGTCCAGGTACTCCTTCTGCGACTAGTTCAGGTCCGCTTTAAAGTTTTCTACTGGAAGACTTGTATTTAAGTCGTCTGAAAAGTCTTCCAACTTGGACGACTTAGTAGACGACTTCAATATTTAGTCGCTCTACTAAGTCGTCCAGTTGGAAGTCTTTCCAGCACGACTTAATTATAAGTCGTCTACTAAGTCGTCTTGTTAGATTTAGCTTGTTTAGCTTATCTCTATTGTTGTCTTTGATTATTTTGCAGACAAAAAGGATGGATATTCCAGAACTCCCCCGTAGGTTATACACATTAGAGGAAGAACCAGAAGCCCACAATAGCATTTCGTATCACACAGATAATAGCAAGTTGTACACTGCTCTTAGGGAAGCCCTTCCTGATCAAGAATTTGAAGAGCTCAAGGAGTCGAGTTTGGGAGTTTTCATCAAATTCAAGGAGCAGGGATTTGGTTGGGCTTCAAGGCTGGTTCACTACATGCTCAGTTTCAAGCTGGACATCAAGAAGAAGTACGAGATGTGGTCTCTCGTTGGTCCAGAACCGTTTGAGGTTTTCACTGTTAGAGTTTGAAAACCTCACTGGTCTAAACTGCGAATACATCGAGGACCTTGAGAGACCAAAATGTGAAGTTACCAAAGAGATGGTATCTTTCTGAGGGATGCTAGGAGTTCATCTGGAAGCAGGCCCAACTACTGATCAGATAATAGCAGCGCTGAAGAGATGCGATGATTGGTCTAGGGAAGATCGCAAGCGGCTCGCGTACCTTTCCATCTTCGCTGGATCCATTGAAGGGAGAAAGTTTCAACCGCTACACGATCTAGTCTTGCAAGGCTAGTGATGGACTTATAACGGTTTGAGATTATCCATGGGGGAGAGTCGCGTTTAAAGGTGCTGATGGACTCTTTGTGGAACAAAGATATCACTGGCTGTTACACCGGTGGATGGGTTTATACAAGTTCTTCAGGGCTGGGTATACACAGCTATGCCGGAATGGTGCTAGTATTGGTGTTCCCAGAGCAAACAGTCCGTCTCCACCGATACTGGCTTATGAGGGGCAGCAGAGGTCGCAGATCAATGAAAGCTGCTATCTTGAAACAGGTATTTACTTCAATCCAAAGAGACTGCGCAGACGACTTATATTAAAGTCGTCTGAAAGTCTTCCAGCTGGAAGACTTACCGGACGACTTAATTATAAGTCGTCTGGGAAAGGTCGTCCAGCTGGACGGACTTAGTAGACGACTTAATTATAAGTCGTCTGGGAAGGTCGTCCAGCTGACGACTTAGTAGACGACTCATAATTAAGTCGTCTATTTAGTCTTTTTTCAAATATCTAACTCGATTCTTCTCTTTACTGCAGACCCGCGTGATCAACTTTGCTTGAGAAGACCTTAGTGAAATGTGCCAAATGGGACTCCGAGGTTTGAGGACCTGCCCGCGGAGAACATTATTTAAATTCATGTATGATCGGAAACCGTGGGAAGTGGACCATGGCATTGCTGGGAAGTCACTGGTACTAAGGTCATATACCAAACCTAAAGGTTGTGACTCCATCGAAGAAAGCCACAGAGATGGTGTGGTGGGAGGAGGAGGAAGACAATCCAAGACCTCTGAAGAAAGCTCGTAAAGGGGCTAGTGAAGAGGCTCCTAAAGAGGCTCCTACAGAGGCTCCTAAAGAGGCTCCTAAAGAGCCTAGTGAAGAGGCTACTGGGATAACCAGAGAGGAGATGGCAAATATGTTCAAGGAAGTAGTTGAATGTATGAAACATGGGTTTACGAAGTGCCTCAAGGAGATTAGGAAGTTGTCCGATAGGGTGGAAGCTGTGGAGAAGATGGTTGGTGTCACCAAAGCCAAACAGACTACCCCTGAAGCCCAAGAATCCGAGGTTAGTAACAAATCCTCTCCCAACAAGAATTAAGTCGTCCACGGTCATCTAGTTGTCCAGACAACTTATATTTAAGTCGTCCAGGGTTAACTAGTGTGCTATTTATATTGCAGAGAGAAATTCGCGATGAGGCGAACTCGGGAAAGAAGAGCTTGCCGGAGAATAAAGCAGATGGTGTCTCCTCCAAAGACCAACTGAGCGTCGCTCCCACCGATCAACAACCAAGCATTCTAGTTCCACAATCAAGCGTTCCAGTTTCAGAACAGAGCCTGGTTGTATTGGACAAAACAGCTCCACTGCTTCGGACGATAAGGTAACGGTTGCTAGATACAGAGGCAAGTTGGATGCTTCTGTGCGTGCAAGGAGTGAACGACCGAAGAAACCTGCTCCCGCGCAGAAATCTCCTTATACAGCAGAGAAAAAGAAAGATAAAGTGGCAGCCTATAATCCATTTCCCCCACTAGACAGACCTAAGTTGAAGGAACTCGCTGATTGGTTGAAAACTGATCCGTAAGTGATTGCTTTACCCATAATAGCTTGATAAAGTCTACCAAAACTGATTGCTTTTTTGTTTGCAGTCATTATTTCACTAAGAAGGAAGACAAACCGCGTACATCACCAACTTGGTGGTATCACACCCTCCGGACAGCCAAAGCATGGCTGAAAGACTGCGTAAGTCTTCTGCTTATCTTGTATCTTTTTCGTCTGGACGACTTTGTAGACGACTTTCCAGACGAATTATATTTACCAGACGACTTAAATATAAGTCGTGTACTTGGACGACTTTCCAGACAACTTATGTTTAAGTCGTCTGGTAAATATAAGTCGTCTGGTATCTTCTAACTTGTATTATTTTATATGCAGCATATAGATGCTTGGATTAATTTGTTGAGGCAAAGGTATCAGGAGAACCCACAAGGTTTCAGGAGCGAGCGAATGTGCTTCCTGGATCACAACTTTTCCCAAACTTGGAGAGACCACTATCCGAGATTCAAATCATCGGAACCCGATCACAGAAGTTTAGGAAGAATGCTACCTGGTGGGGCGTGGAATTATTATGACGGATCAATACCATCATTTTGCCAATCAAACAAGGTGTGGGGGGAGGACATTGATGATATCTATGCGCCAGTGAACTTGGGCAACACTCATTGGGTTGCTATTTGGATATCGATCCCTAAGAGGCACATAGTCGTCTGGGACAGCATACCTTCAGCTACGGCAGCAGAAGCATGGGATGAGATAATGCAGCCTTTTCTCGAGATGGTCCCTTATCTGCTTGTTGAGTACGCTGCCACCGACGAACTACGGGTCACATACGGGTTGGAGCCATACACATATGAGAGACAGGGAAATGTACCCACGGCCAACAATGGTGATTGTGGCGTGTACACTGTAAAGTACATTGAATGTCATGCTCTTGGGGTCCCCTTTAACGAAAGAGACTTTGCTAGGTCCAACGCGAAGTCTATGAGGGATAAGATGGCGGTGGATTTATTTACGGAGCTTGGTGATCTGCATTTGAAAGAAAACCAGGATGGTGATAAGTTCGTGGGCATGTATGATTAGAACTTGTCTTTGTAAATCCCTTGTAAAGTTCGTGGGTATTTGAACTTCTCTTTGTAAATCCCCTGTAATCTAGGAGAATCTAACTATATATATATATGTAACTCATTCTCTGTTAATAACAATCAAGTCAATTGACTCACTTTGTATTTGAACTTGATTTTGTAACGATTTGTATTTATTCTAGGCTCAAAAGAAATACAACAAAAGACAAACAAAAATCACATAAGTTTTTTAGCTGGACGACTTACAGTTAAGTCGTCTGGAAGGTTTTCCAGCTGGACGACTTACAGTTAAGTCGTCTGGAAGGTTTTCCAGCAAAAGACAAAATATGTTTTTCCACATATTTTGTTACCCAAAACGTGTTTGTCCCATGTTTCACACTCGCTCTGATCTTCCATCCACAACCGCTAACCCGACATGTTGCCACAAGGAGAGTTTTCGTTGATTTGTATATTCTGAAAGAAAACCTACCCCTCACTGCTGCCAACCGCAGCTCTGAAAGCAGTGCATCCTTGCTAACAAAACTCTGGTTGACATAGATACTGGTACCATCCGATTTTCCTCCTTCAATAGCATTTGTCTTACCATATGTCTTTTCGATTTCTTCAAAACAAATATTATCATCATCTTCCTCGTCCTCATCTTGAACCTTTCCATAAAGACTATAATCCCCACCATTCTGATCCGTTTCACCAACAATAGAGTTATCAGCATCCTCCTCCCCATTTTCCTCCTCCCCATCTTGATTTTCATCTTCAATAAACTCATTATCACCAACATCTTCAAAACATTCATCAGCTTCATCATTATCACCAACATCTTCTTCCCATTCACCAGCTTCATCATTATCACCAACATCTTCAAACCATTCACCAGCTTCTTCCCTTTTCTCTGAAACCGTTTCCACCTTGCTGCGGCTTGATACACAAAGACATACTCTATGCGTTTTGAGTATCTCGAGCAAGTTTCGAACTTGTCTATCACTTGTAACATGAATGGGAGGACTGTCTGGAGCCATCATCATTTCTGCTGGTAGTGAGTAGCTAATCTCCACAGTCACTGTTCTCATGTCCAGGTTATAATCTTCTTGAGCCATTGCAACAAGTTCAGCATGTGTTGAATCTTCATTCAATAAAAACAATCTTGCTCCTTTGAGATCATCAACCACAAAATCCCAACGGCAATCTTTCAACAACCATTCTCCATACACTGCATGTAACTGACAAATCATCTGCAAATATTCAAAATAAAACACATTAGTAAACATAGAGAAAATGAAGAAGTTCACTAAACATTGCCGCAGACGACATAGAAGTAAGTCGTCCAAAAGACTTAAAGGTAAGTCGTCTAAAGAGGTCACTTTTGTAATTGAAAATTAAATGGGACGACTTAATTCTAAGTCGTCCGGCTTTGTTTGTTAAAAACAAAAATTCCAGACGACTTATATATAAGTTGTCTACAAAAAAGGGCTAGTTTTGCATTTGACCGAATCGTGTCAGATCTTTGACTATCGTCCGGCTTTGTTTGTTAAAAACAAAAACTCCAGACGACTTATATATAAGTTGTCTACGAAAAAGGGCTAGTTTTGCATTTGACCGAATCGTGTCAGATCTTTGACTATTGCTGGACGACTTATAATTCAGTCGTCTATGAGAAAGTTAAAATTTCAATATTTTATTCAAACTAGACGACTTAAACCTAAGTCGTCGTAGGTTAGTTTTGTAATTGAAAAATAAAACTTGAATTTTAACTTTCTCCAGACGACTTAATTGAAAGTCGTCCAACCAGACGACTTAAGTTAAGGTCGTCCGGGTGAAGCAAAGTCGTCCAGAAAATTTCCCAAGTTTTCTAGTCAAACCTTGCTTCACCCTGACGACCTTAACTTAAGTCGTCTGGTTGGACGACTTTCAATTAAGTCGTCTGGAAAAAGTTAAATTTCAAGTTTTATTTTTCAATTACAAAACTAACCTACGACGACTTAGGTTTAAGTCGTCTAGTTTGAATAAAATATTGAAATTTTAACTTTCTCATAGGCGACTGAATTATAAGTCGTCCAGCAATAGTCAAAGATCTGACACGATTCGGTCAAATGCAAAACTAGCACTTTTTCGTAGACAACTTATATATAAGTCGTCTGGAGTTTTTGTTTTTAACAAACAAAGCCGGACGACTTAGATAAAGTCTTTCGTTTTGACCAGAAGACTTATCAGTAAGTCTTCTACGTACAGATGACTTAAGAGTAAGTCTTCTACGCGAACAGATCTTGAAAAAAATTCAAATTGTACCTTAAACTAGGTGAGATGACTTCGTTTGCACACAGGGTCTTCTCCAACCACCCAGAACCTCAAACGAAGCAACCGTAAATCAAAACGAAAGAAATTTGGCTCTGTCAACCTTAAAATATTTTGAATCAAAAGCTTGAGTTTTTTGGATGAATATGGAGAGAAAGTGAAATAAATGTTGTTTTTAGTTCATAAAAGGTAGTACAACGTTGTTGAACTATTCATTAAAGGGCATTAAAAGCTCCAAACATGTAGTATAAGGTTGTTGAACTATTCATGGTAGTGGCAATATTGTAAATACTTGAAGATGATGAGGTTGAGACAGTAAAGAAGCCATTTTCGGAAAAAAAAAAGTTAATAGCATTTTCGTAGATAAAATGCAGATGTGGGTGAAAATCTCAAAAAAAAAATGAGTCAAACAGAAAAGGTTAGTTTTCTGTTTGACTCCAAGTTTTGAGTTACGTTTGCAAATAGCCCTTTATAATTATATAGATATATTCATAATATTATATATCTTAATTACACATGTAATTTTGAATATATAGTATTTAGTCGGTTTGGTTATCACATGGATATATTAGATTGCACTAATTGGATATATTAGATTTTTCACTAATATATTTTTAATTTTAAACAGATTAGAGTTTCAATTAATTTTGTTATTTGCACTTAGATTGGTTATTCATTTAGATATATAATATATATTAGTAATAATATGTATAATATAATATATACTGTTTTGAAAATCAAATATAAAAAAAACTAAAGTGTTGATCGATTCATATTTTATATAAACTAATAAAAATAATATTTTGAAATCTCAAGCATATACATTACAAAAGAACTAAAACTGTAACAATTAGTTCATATTTTACTTTTATTTTATTAATATATTTAGAAGCATCGTGTAAGTTATATATATATATATATATATATATATATATATATATATTTGAAAGAAATATTACTATAAGTTTTTCATATTTTAGTTAGACATTTGATTTTGGATATAAGCAACTCGATTAATCAAGTTATTTATTTTGTAGGTATATTGAGTGGCATATATTCTTGCAAATTTAGTTATACTTATTTTCATTTTTATTAAGTTAAATCAGATTGGTTTTATTTATCTCATTAGTTCATTTTAATTTTAGATGTGTAAGTTTAGTAATAGTTTTCTACTTATGATTTTGATGATTGGTTTGATGATTTATCTAATTTATTCTTTAATCGTAATGAGATTTTGTATGTTCCTATCAATTCAAAGTAAATTAAAATGATGATCGGTACGTAGTGGCATTAGCTAACATAATTAATATTTTTAAACTCCCATTACAAAATAAAAGATAGTAACAATTACTTAATATATTTGTCATGCTTTTATAAATTAGAAGTTGTTTTGCAGTTTATTTGTATGAAAATAAAATATAAGATGATTATGTTATTTGAAATGACTTGTCTACAATAGAATCTTTTAAAAATATATATATAAATACATTATTTTTGGGGTAAAATTGGCTCTTTTATCTTTTTGTAAAATTTTATTCTTGAATTCATGTGATATAATGTAGTCGCTATTTGAAAGTTTTAAAGATATTTCCATTTTTATATTTATATGATTTATACATGAAAAAATAAAGCTGAAATCAAAAATTAAAATATTTTAAAAATGAAATATAAAAAAACTCTTAATAATAACATATATGTGTAATATTTTTAGTTTACAAAGGTTAGGTATATAACTAATTATTTCAAGAATTAACGTGAGACCGACACATAAAAAAATTGAATTCTCAAAATATTAAAATTTCCCTAAAATATATTTCTGAATTATATAAAATATACTTTCAAAGTAATAAAATACTTTCTTTATATCTATATTTCCTCTTAGATGAAAAAAAAATATATATTTGTATATAATGTGATTTTATATAAAAATAAGTTCATAATATTGATATTAATAAATGTTATTTACTTTAAAAATAATAACTTTAATATATATATGCAGAGTATTAGAAATATTTTCTTTATATCTATTTATTTTCTTAAATGATTAAAAAATACTTAGGTAGCATAACCCAATATATCTATTTTCTTTGTTGAGAATCTAGTTGCCCATTAGTGACTAGACATCGTGTGCGGCTATCACCCACCGGCGACTAGACGCTGTATGCGAGTAATTCATGGGCGATTAAACTTTGCTGAGATTATATATGTCCATAGGTGACTAGACATTGTGTGCGTCAAGTCACCCATGGGCGACTAGACTTGTTGATAGTCTAGTTGCCTATGGACGACTAGACTTGTTGATAATCTATTCGCCCGTGGACGACTAGACGTTATGTATATCTAGCTCCCCGCGTACGATTACATTTGGAGGCGACGTGGTTGTTTCTAAGGTTGTGCGGCTTGGTCCGTTAATCGGGACGACACATGCATGGCTATGACAAGTTCGTATCTGATGTTTCTTGTTTTATTTCTTATTTGAAAGAGAGACAACGTTTATGCGGTAAATTTTAAACATAAATTTCGTCGTGACCATTTTTGACCCCAACAACGGAATACTGTTTCGTAAACATTGTCATTTCTCGCAAAAATATTTTAAAAGAAATATTTCCGATCGTTTCATCTTTGGATAAAAAATATATTATTCCTTGTCCGGGATGAAATATAGGAATTTTTCTCTTGTATCCTTATGAAAATAGGTTTAGCTTATGTTGTATAGTTGCTCTGGTATTTTTTAGTTTATATTTGCTGAAGACACATTTTTTTGGAAGATTTTAGCTGTTGATTTTGCAAGGACCGATTTTGACCCTCAACAATTTATTATTGTCTTTTTGTGTGTTATTTTTGAATAAAATTATAGATTTAATATAATGTGACTGTTTCTGTAACTATTTAAAAATAAAAGTTTTATTTTAAAAGTTTTCTTATTTTGAATTATTTTTAACTGTTAAGGATATAAAGATTTTTTTGATTTAGGAAAATATTTCGGACTTCCTTATAAGATTTCTGGAGAAGTATGTTATGCAAACTACCAAAATGGATAAAATTTTATTTTAACTAATTATTTTTGTTTTTGCATGCTTTAAATCCAAATAAAGTTATCGTTCAATATAATGTGATTGTTTTCTTACTATTTTAGTTTAAATCATGATATTTCATGGTTTTATAATTCTCTCTCAAATATATAAGATATATGTAACGTCCCGACCGTCCTACGGTTAATGGGCTTAACCCATGTCTTTCTTCTCTTGGTCGGTGGGCTATATCCCGTCCAATAGTCGGTGTGTTAATTTTTAAGGTTCGAAATCATTGTTTACTGACCCTGAAATCACCACC
>CAJHQQ010003494.1:0-42822 GCA_905132885.1 Moricandia moricandioides
AAAATATATGCCACTTAATGTCATATTTTTCAGAGATATTATGCAAATCGAATTAGGTATATCAAATTAATATAAGACCAACGTCTCCCATTCATTTTAGTAATTCCCTAAACCCGAGACCTTAGAAACTTAACTCATTCTCCTATAATGGCTGCGATAACTTATGTGTCCGATTAGAAATATTTCAAGTCAATGTGGAAAATTAGGATGAAGATCATGCATTTGTGGAAGCAACATTCTACTGTTGGTGGCCTAACGATTGAGATGGTTCTAGTCGACTCTAACGTAGGCATCCTTTACTCTAGATTTGATTTGATGCTCTCAAGAATCAGCATGTTGACTTGGGATGAGCAGTTAAGACCAACGATTAGATTGAGAGGGATGAACAGTTAAGACCAAGTCAAGAACCCCTGCGACAACCAATGATTAGGTTGAGTGGGATGAGCAGTTAAGACCAAGTCAGCATGCTGATTATTGAGAGCATCAAACACATATTGAGGAGTTTTTTAAGAAGCAAGAGCCTCTTGCGAGTCTCTTTAATGTCGGAGTCTGTTGTTTCAGGGGCCTGATCTGCGAACATATCAATAGAACATTAAAGATACATAGAATGTGTGTAATGAAATTTTGCAACTTACTATACATAAAGATATGTAGACAATCATAGAATGTGTGTAATGAAATTGGACTTTAATCTCTAATAGGACACAACCCTAAAAAATATTCTTTCAAGACCTATTTTAATCTATATGACCCCATGACCCTATGTAAATTAAATAATAAAATTACCTATTTTAATCTATTTGCACATCTAGCCCTTAACGTTTTGGTTAATTATGATTTAACCCCAAACCTTTCGAAATAGCAGAAATATCCTTTTGAATGAACCCCAAATCTTCCAATACCATAGTCCAGACTTCCTATTAATTTCAGAGTGTTCCCTTATCTTTCATTAACATCGTTTTTGACCCCAAACTTCAATAATAAGCAATTTAACCCTTGATATCTGCCATAAGCTTCTTAATAGTGCAATCCAACCTCTAATGCATGCAAATGATCATATATATGCAATCTAACACCTAAATACAACTCAAAGCACTAATATGATTAAGAAAAAGATGCTAAAAATATTAAAAACACTATATAATTAACCTTATACTTTAACAGTTTGTTTACCATATTTTTGAAAACCGTATACCAAAATATATTTTTTTAAATTAATGATTTCATAATATGAGATAGTAAATATGTAAACATATAGAAATGGTGTAACTAAGGTGTATTTACTTCTTATGTGGCGTAACTAAACTTTTTAATTTTGCTATCATATTGTAATACTAGTACAACTAGTACAACTATTTTATATATAACAGATATAAAATGCTGGTATAACTAGTACAATTATTCAATTAAGAAATTTTAAAATTCTATTTGGCTTTCCATATGAAAACAACCGTAGACTATACAAGTTGAAATGTCCTTAGAATGGTTTATCCTAATTATTTGAAGTTTAAGCAATTTGTTTTGCAATTATTACACAATTACATAAGTTTTTATGATCTACCTTATACTTTAAAGGTTTATTTACTTGTTTGTTCACTATATTTTTTAAAAACATACACCAAATATATTTTGACAAAATTAATGATTTCATAGTATGTGATTCTAGGTATGTAAATATATACAAGAAGTACAACTGAGGTATATTTATTTATAATTTGGTACAACTATATATTTCAAATTCTAGACCAAAATACAACTATTTACAAACTTGTACAATTCAAAACTCGGTACAACTATGTATATGATTGTACAACTAAAATACTGGTACAACTATGTACACAATCGTACAACTCCAAAACTGGTACAACTATGTGTTATACATTTGGATTGTTTATCATGTTTTAATGATCCCATTAAAATGATGAATAAAGCTATGGTGTGAAAATATCGGTCATATTATTATGATAAACAAAAACCGAACTTATTTTTATAAAGCTATGGTGTAAAAATATTGGTACAACCCCTAAAACTAGACATATAAACAATTGATATAATTTTTATTATATATTAGATGAGTATTACTGGTACAATTGGTATAACTTTGACATTTCAGAAATTAACAAAACCAATTTGGTATTCCATAGAAGAAAACAATCAAATATCTCAACTGGTATGTACTCAGAAAGTTTCTTTAATTTAATTTGTAGTTTTAAAAAAAAAATTATTACACAACTCCATAAGTTTACATGATCTACCTTATACTTTTAAGGTTTGTTAACTTGTTTGTCCACATAATTTTTGAAAAACATAGATGAAATGTATTTTTTACAAAACTGATGATATCATTGTAATCGGGCAAAGATATGTAAACATAAATAAATAGTACAACTGAGGTAAATGTATTTATTATGTGGTACAACTAATATTTTTTGTTTCACTGCCAAAGTACAACTATGTACAAACTAGTACAACTCAAAAACTAGTACAACTATGTACAGTCGGTACAACTAAAATACTAGTATAACTGCATGTTATTTTAATGAGAAGGCTTTGTTAATCTCTTCAGACTCGTCAAGGGCTCTGCATCTTCGAGTAAATCAACTTTAGCATCTTCATCCACTTTCTCCACAACTTTCTCTTCTGCAACTTCTTTCTCAACCTTTTCGGCAGCTGTTGTCATCACTTCAAGTGTATAAGGCGATTCATCAACATCCTCTACGAAATCACAACAAATCACAATAAAATCACAACTAAATCAGGTGCCATTAAATCACAACAAAATACATTAACTTTAATTGCCTTCTCTGGATCATTCTCGCCCTCCTTCGTTTTAATGATACAATTGGTACAACTTTGACCTTTCAAAAGTTGACAAACTAGTTTGGTATTCTATATGAGAAACAATCAAATATCTAAGATGATATATGATTAAAAAATGATTGAGCAACAAGTCTTCACGGGATATTCTAGCGATCTTTGAATAAACGACTCTTAGAAGACCGGCCAAAAAGAGAGTTTGAGCCATTACGTCCAAGTTCTTGCATTTTCCTCGCCTCTGGTCCATCTCGCCATCACAGCGAGACGACTACGCCCCGGTCCGTCTCCGCAACTACTTTTTTGGGCTTTGGGAGCAAAAAGATAAAGACGATTTTTTTTTCCAAAAATAGTACAACTAGTATAACTAGTACAATGTAAACAAATCATTATTAAAATCAAATATTATGGAAAATAGATTATTCATGTACTTTGACATCATCATCTTTTCTAGCATCCTTAATACACTGAAAACAAAAAATAAATATCACCATATTAATTACACATTTGTATTAGTTATACGCGTTATAGTTCTAGTTATACTCGTTATATTCAATATAGTTGTACTAATTATACTCGTTCTATTTATACTAGTTGTAATATTTCAAGTTATATTAGTTGTACTATTTCGAGTTGTACTAGTTTTAGTTGTACTAGTTGTATTAGTAATTTTCTGGGTTCTTCTTTCTCGCGATTCACTACAAGAAAACTAAGCCTTTACTAGGAAATTTTACTAGAAAAATAGTTCCTCGTAAAATTACTACGATTTTACTTCGAGTTTACGAGGAAACCAGTTTTCCTCGTAAGGTTCCCGTAATCTTACGAGGAAAATGTTTCCTCGTAAAGTCGAAGTAAGCTTACGTGTCTCTTACGAGAAAAATGACATTTTCCTCGTAAACTCGTAGAAACTTCTCTCCTCGTAAATTCCTAGGAATAGTTTACTACGAAATTAGGAGGAAATGTTTTATTACTACGAAATTAAGAGGAAATGGATAGAAAATATCGAATTTAAATCAAAAACGTGTTTTGTACTTACTTTTCCTAGCAATTTCCTAGTAAATTCTCAGATTCGAAAATTCCTATAAATACCACCATATGTGATTCATTTGAAACACACCAAAAAAATCAGCTATAAGCTTAAACAAACACAAAAAAAATGTCCGGTCCGGGAAATATTTTCGAGTTGCGGAAGTGGATGTATTCACACAGAGATAATAACGGAAGGGTGACGAAAGAATTTCTCGAAGGGTTGGAGACGTTTATGCATCAAGCAGATTCGACACCACTCACGCAGGAAAGTGGTAAGATGTTCTGTCCTTGTCGGAAATGTTGCAATACCAAATTAGGCCCTCGTGAAAATGTTTGGAAGCATTTAATAAATAGAGGTTTCATGCCATATTATTATATTTGGTATCAACATGGAGAAGATGCTAGTTGTAGGAATGAAGGTAGCAGTAGTAATAGCAATTTTCAGATTGAACCGGTTGAGCATTTGCGTAATGAAGGTAGCAGTAGTAATAGCTATCATCACCAAGAGGAACAAATGGTAGATTGTGATAGGGTTCATGATATGGTAGGTGATGCCTTTGTAACTCATGATGATGATGAAGTTGAAGAACCTAACTTAGATGCAAAAAAGTTTTATGAAATGTTAGATGCTGCGAATGAGCCAATTTACAGTGGTTGTAGAGAAGGTCTGTCTAAATTGTCGTTGGCTGCTAGAATGATGAGTATTAAAACCGATCACAATCTACCTGAAAATTGTATGGATGCATGGGCAGACTTGTTTAAAGAGTATTTGCCAGAAGACAATGTGTCTGCTGAATCTTATTATCAGATTCAAAAATTAGTATATAGTCTTGGGTTGCCCTCGGAGATGATAGACGTTTGCATCGACAACTGCATGATTTACTGGGGAGATGATGAGAAGTTAGAAGAATGTCGATTTTGTAAGAAGCCACGATTCAAACCGCAAGGTCGAGGGCGAAATAGGGTACCGTACCAAAGGATGTGGTACCTACCAATCACAGACAGATTGAAAAGATTGTACCAATCTGAGGAGACAGCTGGAGGGATGAGATGGCACGCCGAGCATACTCAGACGGATGGAGAGATGACTCATCCATCAGATGCAAGAGCATGGAAACATTTTAACAATGTACATCCACATTTCGCTAGCAATAGCCGGAATGTGTATCTTGGATTATGCACTGATGGATTTAGTCCATTTGGAATGTCTGGGAGACAATATTCTTTGTGGCCGGTCTTTCTTACACCGTATAACTTGCCACCGGAGATGTGCATGCGACGAGAGTTTCTATTCATGACCATATTAATACCTGGTCCAAAACATCCAAAAAGATCTCTCGACGTCTTTCTACAACCACTGATAAAAGAGTTGAAAGATTTGTGGTCAACAGGGGTGAGGACATATGATTGTTCAACGAAAACAAACTTTACGATGCGAGCGATGCTTTTGTGGACCATAAGTGACTTTCCTGCATATGGTATGTTGTCTGGGTGGACTACACATGGGAGATTAGCTTGTCCATATTGTAATGGAATGACAGATGCATTTCAGTTGAAGCATGGTAGGAAGACTAGTTGGTTCGATTGTCACCGTCGATTTCTTCCGGTTCACCACCCATACCGAAGAAACAAGAAATTGTTCAGGCACAAAAGGGTTGTCAGGGACACTCCTCCTCCATATTTAACTGGAGAACAAATCGAAGCGCAAATCGATTACTACGGTGCTCTAGAAACAGCTCCTCGTGGTGGGAATTGGCATGTTCCCAGTAATATGCCTGATTATTATGGTGTTCAGCACAATTGGCACAAAAAGAGTATATTTTGGGAATTGCCATATTGGAAAGATCTTCTTTTGCGCCACAACCTCGATGTGATGCATATAGAGAAAAACTTTTTCGAGAACATCATGAACACTATATTGAATGTCCCAGGGAAGACGAAAGACAACATAAAATCAAGGTTGGACTTACCCGATATCTGCTCAAGGAGTGAGCTACATATAAAAAGCAATGGGCAAGTTCCAGTTCCAATTTTCAGACTGTCATCAGAAAAAAAGTCTTCGTTGTTCAACTGGGTGGCTTCAGAAGTGAAGTTCCCCGATGGGTATGTTTCAAATCTCTCAAGATGTGCTGAGAAAGGGCAAAAGTTCTCCGGGATGAAGAGCCATGATTGTCATGTCTTTATGCAGCGACTACTTCCCTTTGCGTTTGCGGAGCTACTACCGGCAAAAGTACATGAAGCACTTTCAGGTAATTAATTAATATAATACGATGACATGATTAATTTATTTATATATATATATATACACTAATATGAATAATTTTTGTTTTCGTATATATATAAGGAATTGGAGCATTTTTAGCGATCTGAGCACCCGCACTCTTAAAGTGGAAGTTGTCCAACAACTTCATGAAAACATCCCCGTCTTAATCTGCAACTTGGAGAAAATATTCCCGCCAACTTTTTTCGACGTCATGGAACACCTAGTTGTCCACCTCCCGTATGAAGCATTACTTCGTGGACCTGTGCATTATGGATGGATGTATCAGTATGAAAGGGCTATGAAAACTTTGAAAGGAAAAGCCAAAAACCTAGCAAGAGTTGAAGGTTCTATTGTGGCGGGAAGTTTGACGGAAGAAACATCACATTTCACTTCGTACTACTTTGCACCGAAAGTACGTACAAGGAAACGAGCTCCAAGAAGATATGATGATGGTGGTGTCGTGCCGACATATATGGAAGACGATGTTCCAGACATCTTTTGTCAAATTGGGCGATTGAGTGGGAAATTAAAAGAGGTTTGGTGGTCGAGTGATGAAGACGTCCATAGTGCACACCTTTATATTCTTCTTAATTGCGAGCATCCATTGATCGCTTATTTTGAAAGGTGAATATATAAACATACACACTTAATTATATATATATATATATAATACATAACATATATGATTTTACAGTCAATTTGAGACTCAAGTCGAGGAAGCAATACCTGGTATATCGACAACTGAGTTAGACAAAAGGAAAGATCAACACTTTATCAAGTGGTTGAGGAAACATGTATTTATTTATTACTTAAATTGTATGCATACAGTAGCAAAGTATGTTTAATGTCTAATTATTTAACTTTTTTGTTGCAGGTTGATTATGACGATCCTGAGTATCCCGCATGGTTTCGCGAATTACTTCAAGGTCCAGTTGCAAAGGTCACTACATCGTCGATGTATTTCACCCGAGGCTATACTTTTCATACCTATGACTATGGTAGACACCGGGCGACAAGTAATTATGGAATATGTGTGAAAGGCGAAACAGATTTCTACGGGATCTTGCAAGAGATTTATGAAGTTCAATTCCCGGGTATGGGTTTGAAATGCGTTATCTTCAAGTGTGAGTGGTACGACCCCGTCGTAAACAGAGGTGTTCGGATTAACAAGAACGGTGTAGTTGATGTCAACGGTGGAAGAAGGTAAATTCTTTTTTTTTTAATATCCAGGTTTTCAGTATTAATTAAATTTTTCATAATGATCTTTATTTACGTAGGTACAACAAGTTCGAGCCTTTCATATTAGCTTCCCAAGCAGATCAAGTTTGCTTCATTCCATACCCTCGGATTACTACCTCGGGAATAAACTGGTTAGCTGTTATCAAAGTTAGCTGTTAGCTGTTATCTTCACATTGAAGATGAAACTCGACTTTAGATAAGATATAATTGGCTAAATATAACCATGGGTTTATCGATTTGTAATAATAAAAAGAAAATTAATGAAAATTATAAGAAATCTTTTGATTTTGTTTTAAAATGAAAGAAACAACCATGGAAAAAAGAAGAAGCAAAATTAGGGTTAACACTTGGGTCGAGTCGGGTTATGGGCGAGTTGGGTTGTGGGTCGGGTCGGATTATTGGTTGGGTTTGGATATGAATGGTATGACTCCGTAAATAGGTTGAAGTCTTTTGGTTTTTTGGTTATTTTACACGTTTTTTGAATTAAATTTAAAAATAAATTAGGAAGGGGTTATTTTAGAATTTTTGATACCCATGTGGGTCATAAGAGAATTTGATCCAATGAAATTCCATCTGCTCTTTTTTTTAGAGAGCAATGTAAAAAGAGGAACATAATAACAACATAATAACTCTTCTTACTACATAATCAAAGTAAAAAGAGGAACCAAACCTTATCATCAAGCAGAAGCATGTGAAGTTCCATCCGCTCCCCTACTTTCTTAAGGATTCGTGCTTCCCAAAAACGCCAAAAATGCATCACCATCATTCGAGAGACACGAACGGACTTCAAATCAAATATATGGGATGAAACCACTGTTGCTTGTTGTTTGCGTAAGGAAGAAGAAGGGTTGTATTAGGTGAAGCAGTGAGATTCTGAGTTTTCTCCATCCATATTCATGGTTGAACAAACTAGATTAGCGATCGAAGTTAGGTATGGGATAATTAAATCATGAGAGCTTGAATGAAAGAGTTAATGGTGAATCTTAATAATAAGGTTTTATCCGCTTAGAAAAGTGTTAGGCTTCAGTTATGGCAAAAGCTAGTGGAGGTATTCGAGCAAATAACCATCGTTGAAGAAGGAGAGAGATTACATTAGTCATTATGTGTTTGTGAATTGGGATTCGTCATCTCAATTTTAACATAAGTGACCCACACTGATATTGAGATAACTTTGTTATGGAAAGAGTGCTTAGGTGTCACAATTTGCTCCTCTTTGTAAATGATGTGGCACTCCCTCAAAAGAGAAGATCCTACTTTGTATATATATATATATATACAAATATTTATATGAATTACTAAGATTTGTTGGAAATGTTATATATTTAATGTCACTAACTAAATAATTCATAATTATTAATTAATGAAATGGTCCAACTATGATATTTTGTAAGTAGGTTTTTTATTTACTCTATTTAAATAAAATAGATATTTAATTATAAACAAAACCTATTTATTTTTAGCAACTCTATAACATATGAAAGTATGATTTGGTATGTTTAGATTCAAATACTCATAATACAATCTCTTTTAGATTTGGTAGCAAAAATTTTGTATAATTTTTTAGATTTAAGTATATACGGTTAGGTAAATATTCAATGTTACAAATGTTAGGATTTTCAAATGTTTTATTATACGCAAATAAACGTTTTGGTAACTAAAAACTTGGTTAAATTCTTTAGATTTTAATTATATTCGAAATTGTAACTATTTATTTTATTGTTGAGATGATCATAATTATAGGTGTTATCAATTATAATTATTTAGATTTTATAGTTTAAAACGATTTAATTTAATTTCAAAATCACGTAACTTAGTGATTTAAATTGCAGACAAATATAGTATGGTTTATAATTGTTTCAAATATTATAAATAACATGAACCAGTTTTATATAAACCAAACGTTTTAATAGAAATTTTTAAATGGTTACTATGATGGTATGAAATGAAATTTATAAATTATGTCGTTCGGTCGGTGCCGGTCATCAAATAGAAATCTAGTCATTGTATATGAAATTAAAAGAAATCATGTCATTCATGGTAGGATATGAAATTAATAGAAATTATGTCACTGTATTAGATATTTTATTAGATATGACACAATTTGCTGAACCATGGGTAAATTAGATGAAATGTGTGTTTAAAATCAAGTGACATGAATATATCAGTTTATTTGTATATGATACCCAATGTTGGTCTAACGAAAGTTTTTTTTAACAATTGTATAATTTGAGGTTCGTCGATTTGTATTTTAGTATACCAAATTTTCAGCAGTTGTTTAATGGTAGGTTGGTTTAATTAAATGTATCAGTCATCATATAAGATAATATAGGTAGCATGTTTTTAATTATCTTTAGTCATAGCATATTCAATATGTCTAAAATTAAAACATGCCATGATAAATTTTAAATATGACTTTAAATTAATAGATTAAATACTTATGTATATAACGTTTAGAAGCGACGATAACAATATTAATTATATTTATATCTGGTAACACAGTACAACTTATGATGTGGCAAACACCAACAAAAATATATGAATTGCTATTATTCTCTTTAATAAAGGTGTATTATTACTATAAATTTTATTTAAGTTTCAATGTAGATAAGAAAATCAGGGACCGCACTGATAATAGCATCTGCATTGCAAATCTCCTTTGCCTATATCCATGCACTTACCAGCCCCTTTTGTCCTCTTTTTGAGACATTCAGCTGTACATTGGTTCTTATCACATTTTCCAGTATTGTTTGGGTATGCTTCAACACAAGTTTTTTTTATGTTTGATCCTCCTTTTTGAGCAGTCACCATTACTCCTGCTATTATAGTAATTGAAATACAACATTGGTTTTTTATTTAAAACAGATTTTTTTAAAAATATATATATATATATATAAATATATATATGTTTTGAGAGTTTTTTTCATATTAGTAAAAAATTATATTTTAAACATCTTACATCTTAATCATTGATTATTCTTGGAGAATTACTAATAGAACTAAACATACAATTAATACAAACATAAAAAGTAACCCAGCATCAAAATAATTTTAGTTTAGAATATTTTTTTGGAACTCTTCCAAAATGGTTATATAACATATATACTAAAAAATTTAAATGTAAATACATACCTAGTAGGAAAATTGTAAGTATGATGAAGCCAATACGAGAAGTTTGAAAAGAAATTTTCATTTTAGATAATGAACAAATTGTGTTTTAAAAATTAGATATACAGATAGGAGTATATTTATAGATTAATCAAAATATCAAAACATATCTAATTTAAGCTATGTTTCTTTTAAAATTTCGATAAAAAAGGATCTAGTTTGACCAGTTTTTTTAACAATTTCAATTTTTTTTATTTATTTAATAGATAAATAGTTTGAGTAATTTATTTTTAAGTTTATAACAAAAATAGAATGAAGATTAAAATAGTTAACGACCATTTATTCACAAAATAATTCCCACGTAATAATTATCAGAAAAACAAAGTGCCTACAATAATCTACATCTAATAATAAAACAATAAAATTTGTATAAAATCTAATATTGACGCTATACAAACAGCTAAGGTAGATTATTTCCCATAAACATATTAAAACAGTCGCTACAAATATTTGAGGGATGATGATTGGCAATTAATAAATTGAACACAATAAGGGCATTGCACACGAACGTTTTTAGAGAAAACAACTAAGGATGCTGCTACTATTTAGACATATTAAGCAAGGACAAATTTCACAAGTGTAAAAGCTAAGCTTCCTTTAGTTTAAAGTTTCTACCAAAAAGATGTGATCCTTCCTTGAAGCCTTTCACCAAGATAATTACAAAAGTTGGTGCAACCTCTTCTATTGATTTTCATAGCTACATGAAGGAGATGTACCAACAACTCAGCCTAGTACGACTTGTGAAGAATCTCTTGCTGCAAACCATGGAATCATTTTGAAGCACACTATGTAAAAGGTATCATTCGTTACTTCTATGATAATGATGTAATTATCTCTTTCATTTAAATGTAGCAACTGGTGGCGGACATAAAGAATCAACATATCTTTATGGAGTTCTCCTACTAAGTACTGAAATGATAGAAGATGGTGAGTAAATACTCCACTAATCTCAGTTGCCTGAATACACAACCTTGATTAACGCCTAATGTAACAACATAAAAGCTTCTTTCAAGAGTGTCAAGAAAGAGATGATATCTCAAATCTTTGAGGGAGATGAGAACAAACAACCTTTATCATCTTAATTATATGACAAATACATGTGCGAAGTGTGGTATAAGAAAATAATGAAGTTTTTCTTTATGATATGACAACACCACATCTGAAAGAGTTGTTTTTTTTAGACAATGAAAACAAACTTTGTCATTTGTTTGCAATATAAGCATTTTCAAGAGTTATTATGTTGTAAGCTTTATTAATCGAATTTCAAGTTTCATAAGTCTATGGTTCACACTTCACACCTTTTAGAAGAGGTTGTTTCAGCATTTTCTTACACTGATGTATTTATTTTAACAAAAAGATAATGATTACAAAACACACATGGCAAAATCGTACAGAAACAAACAATGCCTACTTAAATAACCATTTTCAAATGGAACTAAATATTACACATTTAAAATGACTACTTATATTTTAAATAAAAAGACTACTTATAATTAAATGAGGTTGGCAGCTGAGTTGGACGAAACAGATCGGCAAAAGAGTAATATAATAACACAAACATTCGATACAAATTTTTTAAAAAGAAAATATAAACAACCGGTTAAAATAAAATAGTGGGCCATATTAACAAGAAAAAGATACATCACAATTCACAAGGTTAAGAAAACCAACATCGCAAAGTTAAACATGCATCACAGTGTTAGAGTATCCGCAATAAGAATTTGTTGACGAAAATTTCTCAATAAAAATATTTTATATATTAAAAGAAAAGCATTTGACTCAAATGTGTTCACACTATATTCACCAAGTGACAGTCTCACATCAATTTGGAAATGAGTGTGTTGACGTGTCACTTCAACATAGCTCCTCACAAAAATCATTCTATTAAAAAATGTTTAAGATTTTGCTTATTGTAAACATGTCGATGTCGATGTTGTATCATATATTCATAACGATCGATGTGATTAGAAGCTAAATGGGTCTATAGTATTTTGTATGACCGGTCATTGTCGTGAAAATTGGTTAAATCTATCACTTGAAATTATTTTGAAAAAGCAGAGAAGAGAGGTTTCCACAAGCATAGAAGTTCTTAACGATCAAGTTGATGAAAAAGGAAGTTGACTAATCTATCATTGGAGCAAAGATGTTCTTTATCTACTGTCTAGAATGAAGAATCAAACAATGTCATTGTTAGTACTCCTAAACCAGATAACGCCAATCAGAGAAGTTCATAACGTAGAAATTGATGAAAAGCCAAATTGATAAATCTATCATTGGTGCATAGAAGTTCTTTGTCTACTGTCAAAAAAGAATCAAACTATGTCACTGCTAATACTCTTAAACCAGATATGAACAAGCTGAGAAGTTACTAACGATCAAGTTTAGTAGCGAAGTTGATAAATCTATCATTGGACCAGAGAATTATTTTTCAATTGTCAAGAAAGAAGAATCAAAAAAATTCATTGCTAATACTCCTAAACCAGATAATATCAAGCAATATCAAAAAGAAATTCTCACATTGGAGCGTATGTGGTTTTTACTACGGCCAAGAAAGAATAATATATATCTTCAGTTAAGAAAGAAGAAGCAACTAATGTCATCCAGCAGTCTCTAAAACACACTCTCACATTGGAGCGTACGCGGTTCAAACTACGGCCAAGAAAGAAGAATCTCTATCAATTGTCAAGAAAGAAGAAGCAAACAATGTCATCTTTCAGTCTCTAAAAGACACTCTCACATTGTAGCGTATGCGGTTTTTACTAAAACCTAGAAAGAAGAATCTTTATCTACAGTCAAGAAAGAAGAATAAAAAAAATGTTATTCCTTATAATCCTATACCAGAAAACAACAAGAAGTCTCTTAAAGACACTCTCACACACCCATTGGATCAGAAACATTGTTTTTGTCATTGCTTATGATCCTTAACGCAAGATTGGTTGATGTTATACATTTTGTATATCTTTGTGACATTATTATTCTTGCACATAAGAGGAACGTGTTTTTCACCATATATGTATAATAAATATAAAATTAATTTTTTAAAGTTGAAAAGGATCAATTGTTGTAGTCGAAAATGATATTATTATGGTTAAGTTGATTAAACGAGATCGTGTGGGTTTACACATACTAAATTAATCTTGATCGTGTGGGTTTTGACAATATTTTATTGTGGTGAGTGATTTTCAAGGTAAAATAATGATGTTTATTGTCAAACATTTCACATTTTTGGGATATAGCAATATATAGATTGATGAGTGATTGACAAAGTAAAAATACATGCCACTTCATGTCATATTTTTTAGAGATATTATGCAAATGAAATTAGGTATATCAAAATTATATAAGACCAGCGTCTTCATTCCCATAATGCACCTCAAATGTGTAACACTTTCCCTTGGCCGGACCATAATCCTCTTCTAGCTTGGCGTACTGAAGGTATAAGGTCATGTCAGCATCTGATGGAGCCTGAAAAAAAATATAAGAGAAGTTAGATCAAGCACAAATCAATAGACTACACAAAACAGCCTTTTAAACAGAACGAATGTCTACAAAAAAAAAATAGATTAGATTACCACTGAAACATCTTACTCAAACAAACTCTCGCCTGCCCCAGCTTTGTCTTCCATACTTTTAAAGTCAGAACCTAACAGAAATGAAAATACATCACAAAAAAAAAGAATACATCACATAAATTCACTTAGCCACATAGATAAAAGACATCTAAGAGAAATTGCCAAGAATATCATAAGTTAAAATACCACTTTGCAAAAATACACATTATCAAAAATATATTAACATTTGAGTTTATACTTTATTGATTATTGATTAGGGTTTATTGTTAAAGGAGTGAGGTTGAATTTCTTTTCTTTTTAATTATAGATAAATCTTTCGTATTTGTTTTAACTGTTTAAGAAGTTCTCAAAATTTCATTCCACACAATCTATGATTGTCTACATATTTTCAAGTAAAATAACCTGCAAAATCTTAACATCATTTGTTCTCTATGTATCTTTAATGTTCTATTGATATGTTCGCAGATTAGGCCCCTGCAACAACAGACTCCGACATTGAAGAAATTCTCAAGAGGCTCTTGCTTCTTAAAAAGACTCCTCAATATGTGTTTAATGCTCTCAAGAATCATCATGTTGACTTGGTATTAACTGCTCATCCCACTCAATCTAATCATTGGTTGTCGCATGGGTTCTTGACTTGGTCTTAACTGCTAATCATTGTATATGAAATTAAAAGAAATCTTTTCATTCATGGTAGAATATGAAATTAATAGAAATCATGTCACTGTATTAGATAATTTTATTAGATATGATTGAATTTGCTGAACCATGTGTAAATTAGACAAAATGTGTGTTTAAAATCAAGTGATATGAATAGATCAGTTTATTTGTATATGATAACCAAAGTTTGGTCTAACGAAAGGTTTTATAACAATTGTATAATTTTAAGGTGATCGGTTTGTATTGTAGTATACCGAATTTCCGGCGGTTGTTTAATGGTAGGTTGGTCTAATTTAAGTGTATTAGTCATAATATAAGGTAATATAGATAGCATGTCTTTAATTATCTTTAGTCACAACATATTCAATATGTCTAAAATTAAAACATGCCATCGTAAATTTTAAATATAAATATAAATTAATAGATTGTATTCTTACATATATAACGCTTAGAAACGACCATAACAATATCAATTGTATTTATATCTCGTAACACATTACACCTTATGATGTCACAAACACCAGCAAAAAAAATATTAATTGTTATTCTTCTTTTTGATAAAGGCGTAGTATTACTATAAATATTATTTAAGTTTCAATGTATATAAGAAAATCACGAACTGCAGTGATAATAGCATTTGCATTGCAAATCTCCTTTGCCTATATCTATGCACTTACTATTTCCTTTTTTCTCTTTTTTGAGACATTCGGCTGAACATTGGTTCTTATCAAATTTTACAGTATTGTTTGGGTATGCTTCAACACAAGTTTTTTTTTTGCGTCTGGTCCTCCTTTTTGATCAGTTACCATTACTTCTGCTATTATAATAATTGAAATTCAACATTGGTTTTGTATTTAAAACAGAAAATTAATATTTTAAAAAATATATGTTTTGAGAGTTTTTGCATATTTATATAAAACGATATTCTAATTATCTTATTTACTAATCATTGATTATTTTTGGAGAATTACTAAATCAATATAATTCAACTAGACATACAATTTATATAACATTGAAAATAACGCAGCATAAAAATAATTTTATTTTAGAATGTTTCTTTGGAACTCTTTCAAAATGGTTATATAACATATATACTAAAAAATAAATGTAAATACATACCTAGTAGAAAAATTGTGAGCATGATGAAGCCAATAAAAGAAGTTTGAAAAAAAAACATCTTATATAATGAAACTAATTGTGTTTTAAAAATTAGAAAGACAGAGAAGTATATTTAGAGACGAATCATAATATCAAAACATATCTAATTTAAGCTATGTTTATTTTAAAATTTTGATATAAAAGGATCTAGCTTGACTAGTCTTTTTAACAATTTCATGTTTTTTATTTATTCAATAGATAAATAGTTTGACGAATTTACTTTTAAGTTTATAACACAAAGAGAATGAAGAATCAAATAGTTAACGACCATTTGTTCGCAGAATAATTCCCACGTAATAATTATCGGGAAAAAACAAACCATCAGCAAACATTAGTTGGTCATATCTTCAAAAAAAAACAAGGTGCCTACAATAATCTATAGCTAATAATAAAACAATAAAATATGTATAAAATCTAATATTGAAGCTATACAAACAGCTAAGGTAGATTATTTCCCATGAACATATTTAAAATAGTTGCTACAAATATTTGAGGGATGATGATTGGCAATTAATAAATTGAACACAATAAGGGCATTGCACACGAACGTTTTTAGAGAAAACAACTAAGGATGCTGCTACTATTTAGACATATTAAGCAAGGACAAATTTCACAAGTGTAAAAGCTAAGCTTCCTTTAGTTTAAAGTTTCTATCAAAAAGATGTGATCCTTCCTTGAAGCCTTTCACCAAGATAATTACAAAAGTTGGTGCAACCTCTTCTATTGATTTTCATAGCTACATGAAGGAGATGTACCAACAACTCAGCCTAGTACGACTTGTGAAGAATCTCTTGCTGCAAACCATGGAATCATTTTGAAGCACACTATGTAAAAGGTATCATTCGTTACTTCTATGATAATGATGTAATTATCTCTTTCATTTAAATGTAGCAACTGGTGGCGGACATAAAGAATCAACATATCTTTATGGAGTTCTCCTACTAAGTACTGAAATGATAGAAGATGGTGAGTAAATACTCCACTAATCTCAGTTGCCTGAATACACAACCTTGATTAACGCCTAATGTAACAAAATAAAAGCTTCTTTCAAGAGTGTCAAGAAAGAGATGATATCTCAAATCTTTGAGGGAGATGAGAACAAACAACCTTTATCATCTTAATGATATGACAAATACATGTGTGAAGTGCACTATTAGAAATTAATGAAGTTTTTATTTATGATTTGACAACACCACATCTGAAAGAGTTGTTGTATTTTTAGACGATGAAAAAAAACTTTGTCATTTGTTTGTAATATAAGCATTTTCAAGAGTTATTATGTTGCAAGCTTTAATATTCAAATTTCAAGATTAATAAGTCTATGGTTCACACTTCACACCTTTTAGATGAGGTTGTTTCAGCATTTTCCTATATCCATGTGTAATTCTACATTGATGTATATATTTTTGACAAAAAAAAATGAATTCCAAAACACACATGGCAAAATCTTACAGAAACCATGACTACTTAAATAACCATTTTCAAATGGAACTGAATATTACACATTTAAAATGACTACTTATAATTTAACAAAAAAAAGACTACTTATAATTAAATGAGGTTGGCAACTGAGTTGGACGAAGCAAATCGGCAATAGAGTAATATAATAACACAAACATTCCAATACAGTTTTTTAAACAGCAAATTAAACAGCCGGTTAATAGAAAATAGTGAGCCATATTAACAAGAAAAAGATGCATCATACTCCCTCCGTTTCACTATGATACATGTTTTAGAAAAATGATTTGTTTCATAAAAATAGATTTTTTATTTTTTTTATCAGAATATTGCAAACTTCAAGAAAATTAATTGACTTTATTGAGTTACTATTGGTCAAAAATTATTGAAAACTGAAAATTACAGAAATCAATACATTTAATATAGTGATTTAATGCGTTTTCTTAATATGTGTGAAAACTCCAAAAATTTTATTATAAGAAACAGAGGGAGTAATTCACAAGGCTAAGAAAACCGACATTGGAAAGTTTAAACATGCATCACAGTGTTAAAATATCCGCAATAAGAATTTATTGACGAGAATCTCAATAAAAATCATTTATATATTAAAAAGAAAAGCATTTAGCATTAATGTGTTCACACTACATTCACCAAGTGACAGCCTCACATCATTTTGAAAATGAGTACACTCACATGTCGCTTCAATAGAGCTCCTAAAAAAATCATTCTGTTAAAAAAATATTTTATATTTTTCTTATATTAAACACGTCGATGTTGTATCATAAGTTCATAACGAGCGACGTGATTAGAAGCTAATTTTTTCATTAATTGGTTAAATCTATCACTTGAAATTATTTTGAAAAAGCATAAAAGTCAAGTTCCATAAGCATAAAAGTTCATAACGATCAAGTTGATGAGAATGGAAGTTGATAACTATCATTGGAGCAGAGATGTTCTTTATCTACTATCTAAAATGAAGAATCAAAAAATGTCATTGCTAGTACTCCTATACCAGATAACACCAAGCAGAGAAGTTCATAACGTAGAAGTTGATGAAAAGCCAAATAGACAAATCTATCATTGGCGCATATAAGTTCTTTGTTTATTGTCAAAAAAAAGAATCAAACTCTGTCATTGCTAATACTCTTAAACTAGATAAGAACAAGCTAACAAGTTATTAACGAACAAGTGGATGAGTAGCGAGCTTGATAAATCTATCACTGGAGCAAAGAATTGTTTTTTAACAACTGTCAAGAACGAAGAATCAAACAATATCATTGCTAATACTCCTAAACTAGATAACATCAAGCATTCTCTAAAGACATTCTCACATTGGAGCGTATGCGGTTTCTACTATGGCCAAGAAGAATAATCTATCTACAATTAAGAAAGAAGAAGCAACTAATGTCATCAAGAAGTCTCTAAAAGACACTCTCACATTGGAGCGTATGCTGTTCAAACTATTGCCAAGAAAGAAGAATATCTATCTACAGTCAAGAAAGAAGAAGTAAACGATGTCATCAAGCAGTCTCTAAAAGACACTCTCACGTTGTAGCGTACACTACAATAAAACAGTTTATTAACTATGAAATTTAACGAGGAAAAAGGGACCTCGTAAATTTACGTGCCCTTTACGAGGAAATTACGAGGAAAGTCCTGAAACTCGTAGAATCCTCGTGAATAAACGAGAAACAGGTTTCCTCGTAAAATCGACGTTACATAGCGAGAATATTGCGTGGCATAGTGAATTTCCTCGTAAACTTCTCGCTAATTTTAAGTGGACTTTACGAGGAAACCATATACCGAGGAAATAACGAGGCCTACTGCTTTTTAGTTGTAAACATGTTTGTTTTGGGTGTATACCTACCAACTTTCCTCGTAAATTCGAGGTAAAATGTCATCTACCAATTCCAAAATTTTCCTATAAATATGTTGTTTGAGTTTTAAATGAAAGATACCCAAAAAAATTAAAAACGTAAAAGAGAGAAACGATTGAAAAAGTGAAAGAAAAAAAATGTCCGGAGATGGAAATATTTTCGAGTTGCAGAGGTGGATGTATACACACAGAGATGGTAATAGGAGAGTGACGAAAGAATATCTCGAAGGGCTGAAGACATTTATGCATCAAGCAGATTCTACACCGCTCACGCAAGAAAGCGGTAAGATGTTATGTCCTTGTCAGAACTGCAACAATTCAAAATTAAGCACTCGAGAAAATGTTTGGAAGTATTTAGTAAATAAAGGTTTCACGCCACATTACTATATTTGGTTTCAACATGGAGAAGGTTATAGTAATTGTGGGAATGAAGCTAGTAGTAGTAATAGCAATTTTCAGGTTGAATCTGCGGTTGATCATTTGCATAATGAAAATAGTTACCATCAGGAGGAACAGATGGTAGATTATGATAGGGTTCATGATATGGTAGGTCATGCATTTGTAGCACATGATGAAGCTCATGAAGAACCTAACATAGATGCAAAAAAGTTTTATGAAATGTTAAATGTTGCGAATCAACCAATTTACAGTGGTTGTAGAGAAGGTCTCTCTAAATTGTCGTTGGCTGCTATAATGATGAATATCAAAACCGATCACAATTCTACCTGAAAATTGCATGGATGATTGGGCAGACTTGTTTAAAGAGTATTTGCCGAAAGACAATGTGTGTGCTGATTCTTATTATGAGATTCAGAAATTGGTTTATAGTCTTGGGTTGCCTTCGGAGATGATAGACGTTTGCATCGAAAATTGCATGATTTACTGGGGAGATGATGAGAAGTTAGAAGAATGTCGATTCTGAAAGAAGCCACGATTCAAACCACAAGGACGAGGGCGTAATAGGGTACCTTACCAAAGGATGTGGTACCTACCATTTACAGACAGATTGAAAAGATTGTACCAATCTGAGGAGACTGCCGGAGGGATGAGATGGCATGCCGAGCATACTCAGACGGAGGGTGAGATGACTCATCTATCAGATGCAAGAGCTTGGAAACATTTTAACAATGTACATCCAGATTTTGTTAGCAATAGCCAGAATTTGTATATTGGATTATGCACAGATGGATTTAGTCCATTTGGAATGTCATGCAGACAATATTCATTGTGGCCAGTCTTTCTTACGCCATACAACCTGCCACCAGAGATGTGCATGCGACAAGAGTTTTTATTTATGACCATATTAATACCTGGTCCTAAGCATCCAAGAAGATCTCTCGATGTTTTTTCTACAACCACTGACAAAAGAGTTGAAATATTTGTGGTCAAAAGGGGTGAGAACGTATGATTGTTCAACGAAAACTAATTTTACGATGCGAGCGATGCTTCTGTGGACGATAAGTGACTTTCCTGCATATGGGATGTTGTCTAGATGAACTACACATGGGAGATTATCTCGTCTATATTGTAATGGAATGACAGATGCGTTTCAGTTGAAGAATGGTAGGAAGACAAGTTGGTTCGATTGTCACCGTCGATTTCTTCCCATTCACCATCCGTATAGAAGAAACAAGACATTGTTCATGCACAAAAAGGTTGTGAGAGACACTCATTCTCCATATTTAACCGGAGAACAAATTGAAGCGCAAATCTATTACCACGGTGCTCTAGAAACCGTTCCGCGTGGTGGTAATTGGCATGTTCCGAGTAATATGCTTGATTATTACGGAGTTTGGCACAACTGACACAAAAAGAGTATATTTTGGGAATTGCCATATTGGAAGGATCTTCTTTTACGTCACAACCTCGATGTGATGCATATAGAGAAGATTTTTTTTTGAGAACATCCTGAACACAATATTGAATGTCCCTGGAAAGATGAAAGACAACATCAAAGCAAGGTTGGACTTACCTGATATTTGCTCAAGAAGTGAGTTACATATAAAAAGTAATGGACAAGTCCAATTTCCGATATTCAGATTGTCATAAGAAAAAAAGTCGGTGTTGTTCAACTGGGTTGCATCAGAAGTGAAGTTCCCTGATGGGTATGTTGCAAATCTTTCGAGATGTGTTTAAAAAGGTCAAAGTTCATCCCGACTTGCTCGTGCCGCCGACGGCTCCATATGCTACGTACACCGTCGAGGACCTTCTTTCTCAGCCAAGCAGGGAAGGTTTACCAGTCCTAGACCCCAACCGAAAGGAAGGCGCTTACTGGTATGTTTCATGTTTACATATATTTTTTATTTATAACAACATTCTAATATTTAATAATTTTAATTTATTTTTCTTCTATTCAGGTTTGGGGCCGATAGTCGTGTCGCTTGGACCGTAACCGAGGTGATCAAAGGTTATTTTCCTACCGCACATCTGAACTGGAAAACAACGCCGAACCACGTCCGAAAGACGTGGTTCAAAATGTTCGCGGTAAATGACTATTAATTTTATTTTTTAATTATTACGATTTTTAAAATATTTTTAGACTAATGTTAATATTTTTTAATTTGGTTTACAGCAAAAATGGCGTTGGTCCATAGGGGTGAATGAGGACGTGAAGGAAGCTTTTGTCAAAAAGGCGAAAGAGCGATTGTTGGACACGGTGTCTAACTGGAAGGACGATTATTTGGTCAACGGTTATGAGCACGGGATGCCCGCTGAGCTCTCAACGGAGGTGTGGGATGGCCTCATACGTTATTGAAACTTGTCATCCTAGATCAGAGTCTCCAACAACTGCTCCTATTCCCGTCTGACGAGAGACGAGCATGGCAACTTGCCCATGCTTCACTCTTCAGGTCAAACACCACACGCCGGTGTCCGTCTACAGATGGTAAATATTTAAATTAATTAAATTCTTTATTATATCTATTTTAATTGATTAATTATTTTTAAAAATATTTTTAGGCTAAAGAGACTTCTACCATCTCTTAAGGAACTTTACGAGAGGACCCACAAGAACAAGGCTGGGAAATTTGTAGATCCTAGATCCGAGCAAATCTACAACGACGTTGTTGCTCGGGCTAAAGAGCACCAAACCCAGCTGACCCAGCAGTCCGCCGATAGGACACCCATCATATTATCCACAGCTCAAGTGGATGAGATTTACGAGGAGGTAAAATTGTTTTATTATTATTCATTTAATATCTTATGTTTTTTATTATTGGCTAACATTAATTTTTTTTTAAAAGGTCGTCCCTAAGAAAAATGGACGTAGATTGGGGATTGGTTCTGTTAATGATGTCCCAAGAGCGACATCGTCTTATGCTCAGCGACGGGAAGAGGAGACTGCTCAGCTGAGTTGCATGCGATGCAAGCTCAAATGGGTTCACTCGAGAGTTTCCTGGACGTTCTAGCGGCTGGAAATCCGCAATTGGAGCTAATATTAGCAGTGAGACGGAGACAATTGGGTATTCCAGGCCCAGACCTCCAGAACGACGACTCCTAGGACCCATAGCTCTTTTATTTCCTTTTCTTGTAATATAAATTGTATAAAACTTAAATATTTATAAAATATTTTTGTTCTATTTTATTAATTTAATTTTATTTCAAATAAATATATTTTTATATTTTATTATATTTAATAAAATTATCAATGCATGGAAAAATAATTTTTGAAGTTAATTACTCGTTAACTCTACGAGAAATTAACTACGAAATGTACCGTGGGATTTACGTGGAAACGTCTACGTGGATTTTACGACGAAATTTAACGAGAATCTTACGAGGAGAAAGTTACGTGAACTTAACGAGGAAAGAGTAGCGAGTATTTTACGAGGAAAATTTAACGTGTATTGTGCGTGGATATGTTGTGTGTCTTTTACAAGGAAATTTAGGCCCGACTTTACAAGGAAAAGGTTCCTCGTAAACTTATGTGGATTTAGCGAGGAAATTGTCTTTACGACGAACGTGACACGAGGTTTACCATTTCGTGGTTATTTCCTTGTAAACTCTCTTTTACGAGGAAATAACCACGAAATCGGCCCTTGCTAAGTAATTGCTTTCTTGTAGTGGTATGCGGTTTTTACTACGACCAAGAAAAAAAAATCTATATCTACAATCAAGAAAGAAGAATCAAACAATGTCATTACTTATAATCCTAAACCAGAAAAAAAAAACAAGCCGTCTCTTAAAGACACTCTCACACACCCACTGGACCATAATTAAGTTTTTTAAGTTGAAAAGGATCAATTGTTGTAGTCGAAAATGATATTATTATGGTTAAGTTGATTAATAGAGATCGTGTGGTGTACAAATACCGGATTAATCTTGATCGTTTGGGTTTTGACAACTTTTTATTGTCGTGAGTGATTGTCAAGGTAAATTAATGATACTAATTGTCATATATTTCACATTTTTGGCTATTAAAATATATTGATTGATGAGTGATTGAAAAAGTAAAAATATATGCCACTTAATGTCATATTTTTCAGAGATATTATGCTAATCGAATTAGGTATATCAAACTTACATAAGACCAACGTCGCCCATTCATTTTAGTTATTCCCTAAACCTGAGACCTTAGAAACGTAACTCATTCTCCTATAATGGTTGTGATAACTTATGTGTCTGATTTGAAATCTTTCAAGTCAATGTGAAAGATTAGAGTGAAGATCATACATTTGTGGAAGCAGCTTTTTGTTGTTGGTGGCTTAACGATTGAGATGGTTCTAATCGACTCTAAAGTAGGCATCTTGTACTGTAGATTTGATTTGATTTAATTTTACATGCGTTTAGAATTATAATATGAAACCATTGGTTCGACATCGGGATTATTTAAAATTTATATAACATGAAGCCAAACAAATAATAATAGTTTTTGGTTTATCACCAAAAAAACTAAAATCTCAAGCATTTTACCAAGCAAACCAAAATAAAAATGAATTAAGAATGATTGTTAGATTTTAGGAGATTGAAAACCGAAAACAACCTAAAACCGAACTGATTCCCAGATTAGGAATACCTAATGTCATATTACCTTAAAAATAATAAAATTAAAAATCTTATTTTACGCAAAGCGTGGATTATTACCTAGTAATAATATTATAATAGAAGAATTTCTCAGAATTTGAGAGACTCCTACAAAAGTCTTTTTTTTCTTAAGTCTCTCACAACTTTTCCCAAAAAGAAGGGAAGACTACAAGAGGGGAAATACGATGCACTAAAAATACACAATATTAATTTATATCAAACATTAGAAATAGGGTTAGACATTTTATCCGTTAAATTTGATTTGATTCGCTATTCATTTCGTTTCGATTTGGAAAATTTGGATATCTGTAACTCTTCAAAGCAAAGCAAATACTAAAAATCAATATCCGTTAAAACGAAGCAAATCAAAAATATTAATAAATTTAGAGAAGGATATCCGCTCCGCTCCTTCTCTTGCAAATAGATGTATAATTAAATATATAGTTTTAAATGTATAATCTCGTATGTTTATTATTTTAACATATAATTTTATTTTTAAAATTACATAGAAAATATTAAATTAATAAAAGAATATAAAATCTTCGTAAAACTACATTTTTTCTTAAAAAAGGTTTTATAAGATTTTTTTTTATAATTTTAACATTTATGAAACATATGGTTTCATTATTTTTACTTTTATTTTTTATTTTGTAAAATTTGTTTTTTATAGAAACTTGTATAGTTTTTTTTAAGATTTACTTGTATTGAACAAATTAGATAAAGTATCCGTAAATATCCGCAAATATCCTTTAATTTTCCAAATATCCGGACAGCCAGATATCCCTATTTTCGAAGCAAAGCAAATTAGAAAATTATATATCCGTGAATTACAAAAAAAATCACAAATATTGAAATTTATAGTAATATTTCGATCCGTGCACACCCTTAACTAGAAACAACAAATGTATTAAAAGTAGGGTAGTGAACTACTCCACATATGTTTACAATTAAGAAATTTTGGTGAGATAACCTAAAAACTATAACTAAACACATCTCCTAGATATCATTCAACAAATAATTTTTCATGTGTCATCACCTGATTTGGAAAGAAAATAATGACATGACATATGAACAATAATGGCATCATTTGAAACTAAATTTAACATGGATAATAACATTTAATGTTGATTTATATTTTGGTATTTTTTTTAGAATATGATAATAACTTATAGATTACCACTAGTATAACAATAAATAATATAAATTATAAATAGAATAATAATTTATAATTTTTGAAATATTTTTTATAATTATATAATTTTTATTATTAAAACAGTTTTCAAAAATTTATGTAGTTTTTTAAATAATTGTAATTTTTAATCTCAATACCATTAAAATCAAAACATTTTAGAAATATTATTTAGTTTTATAATTTGTTAATTATATACCTAACAAAATTTTCTATTAATTTTATAGAACTTAATTCAATATATATTAAACAAAAGAAATAGATAAAGAAAATTTCCAAGATTAAATAAATTTAAAATTAAATATTGTAAGCTATTAATAAAGTATAAAATTAACAAAAAAATATTTTTACACATAATGTAAATTTTTATTTTTTTTATTTCTACACATGGTATAGAAAAACACTTAGTAACCAAATATTACAAAGTGATTGCCCTAGATGTTAGGATTGCTATTACCAGAGGTTACGATTGTTAAAAAGGGACAAAAACCCAAGTTCCTAGAACTTTACATCTTCGATAGAACAAATAAATTGGACAACTGAATCTCAGGTGTTAACATAACCGCTAATATGAGGAAAAAGGATACCATGGACGAATAGCAGTGGTAAAGAGAGGACTTCCGGTAGGGTGGGAAAAGGGATAAACATATTTCTGTTACAAGCAGCTCCAAATCTAATGATCCCATTATTAAATACTTCTACTATGGTCTCGGTTACATATCAAGGATCCATGGAGCCAATTGTATTTTGGGTTTCTTGAATCATATTACAATATGTGAAACAATGGTCGACATTCTATTTTCCCACAAAAACTATCATATAACATTAGATATTTTTGAATTATGATTTCATGTCAGACCTTCCTAAATTAAAAGTTACAAGTTTATAATTTGAAACTTAATTACTCATATACTATGATTTTTATTAGTTTACTGTTAATCATATAATTTAAACCAATTAAACAATGTAATAGTCCATTTTTTATCCCAAAAAATTGATACTATTCAAACTTCACACTTCATTATCATCAAAGAAATTTTGAAAACTTCATATTTTGAAAACCTAACTTTTGATAAAATTGAATTTTATTTAGTTTTAAAATTATTTGGTTAACAATAAACCAATTAAGCCATCGTAAATGTGTAATTAAGTTGTAAACTATTAATTTGGGAACAAATAGATTTCGTACTATCGATTATAAGAGAAATAGATTTATAACTTATAATTCAGAAAAATATGACATGTGATAGTTTTGATGAATATATGATGCTATGTTATAGTTTTAACGGAGAAATAAAATGTTTACCCGTCAAACAAAGTATGGTCCGATGGTCCTCAGCCATTTTTAATCACGTGGCACGTCTTTTTTGCTGATCCTATCAATTTTTTTTCTGATAGATGTTCTTATCATTTTCCCGAAGCTTGTGGTGAATCTTTATCTCAAAGAAGTTATAAATTAAAATTTGCATCCAAAGTCATGAAAAAGACATGCATCAATACCTTCTTTAACTACTGAGTGGTTAACATGAACCCAATAACTTCATAAACATTTACATATTATTATGATATGAATATAGTACCTTATTCTCTTGACTAGTAGTGGTTCCTGAACTTCCTGTTAGATATAGTAAGCTAACATCAACTAACTTCAAATTGAAAAACACACACACAAGTAAGTTATTCTTTGATTTTTTTCTACAAAATAAGTTATTCTTTGATTTTTCTACAAAATAAGTTACTACTTGAATGATTCGGTAAAATTATAACAGCAGCACATGTATACACATCAACTGATCATGTTACAAAATTAGTAGTTTCAACTTTAAATAAGAAAAATATTTTAAGATAGATCTAAAAAGGGTTTTGGGCAAATCTCTCAAATAGACTTTTTTAAAATTTTTGTCACAAAATAAACTTTAAGAAAAAAAATAACAAAAATAGACTATTTTTATTTTGAATTTTTTTTTATTTTAAACCTTACCTCCAAAACCTTACCCTATAACTCTAAACCCTAAGTTTAGATTAGTTAACCCAGGGGTATAAATATATATTTACATTCTTTAATAAAATATATTTTGGTCATTTTTTTTTCTTGAGTGCTGTTTGGGGACAAAAACTTTTTAGGTGTATTTTGGTCATTATCTCAAAGGTTTTTGTCACTAAAATAATTTTTTGAAATAAAAAAGATCAGAATAAATTTTATTAAATGATGTAAATAGAGATTTCTACCCATTGAATTAACTAATTTAGACTTCTGGTTTAGAGTTATTTAATAAAGTTTTAGAGATGAAGTTTAAAACTAAAAGTGAAAAATATATTAAAATTTTCATAAGAAAATTAGTTTGACTATTTTTTAAGATTTTTTTTTGTGACAAAAACATAAAAATTTAAGAGATTTGAACCATGTTTTTATGAAAAGCAATCAATCAACCATATATTAACAAAAACATTTTTGTTTTGTTGTTGCAGTGTTTAATAATTTAATAATATTTGAAGGAAAAGGAAACTGATAAATGGATAATATAAAATCTAACGGCAGAGAGTAGGAGAGAGAAAGAGGTGTTCGAATGAGATTAAACGCCACTCTTCTTCTTCTCAAATCCTCTTCTCCGCCTAGGGTTTTCTCTTTCAGTCTCCGCCGCCATTTTCTCTCCCACTCCCGCTTCTCTTCCTCCGTCGCAGTCATGCCGGGTTCCGTACCATCATCGGAGATTCAATGGCCAGCCAAGACCGTCAGGGATACCTATTTCGATTTCTTCAAGACGAAAGGTCACAAGTTCTGGCCATCAAGCCCCGTTGTTCCCCACAATGATCCCACTCTCCTCTTCGCTAACGCCGGTATCTCCAAGTTCTATCGAATCAGATTAATCTCGTATCGTATTCTGATTGTGGAAGCTTTGTAGATTAGAAGATTCATGTACTGTCTCAAATGTCATGTTATTGATTCTCACCTGTGTATATTTGTTCATTGTTTTCAAAGCAGTGGGATCTATTCACTCTCAATTGACTCAGAGTTTGTGGTTTGGAAGATTCATATTCTATCTAGATGTCATGTTCTTGATTCTTAGCTCTGTGTATGTTAATTTCAAAGGTATGAACCAGTACAAGCCAATATTTTTGGGAACGGCTGATCCGAATACGGAGCTCAGTAAGCTAACCCGAGCATGTAACACCCAGAAGTGTATTCGTGCTGGAGGCAAGCATAATGATCTTGACGATGTGGGTAAAGATACTTACCATCACACCTTCTTTGAGATGCTTGGTAACTGGTCGTTTGGAGATTATTTCAAGAAGGAAGCTATTGAATGGGCTTGGGAGCTCTTGACTAAGGTAATTATAACAACTGGGGTCTTGTTTTTAATTACGCTATGGTTGAAAGAGTACGTCTTTTCTTCTTTCACTTGCAGAAAAAGGGATTTGTAATTGTTTACGTCTTATCGGTTTTAGTGAAGTTTTGTTTCTCTTCTTTCTCATGAGACAGTATGTCACGGTTTTGTAAAGTGTTTCTTTTCTTTTTCTTGGGTTGTATATTTTGATTGAGATCCCTTCAACAGTATGTCATAGTTTTGTTAAGTGGTTCCTTCTGTTGTTAGTGAATGATTGAGTTTATGTCTCAGGTTTATGGGCTACCGGCTGATCGAATTTATGCTACCTATTTTGGCGGTGATGAGAAAGCTGGCCTTCAACCTGACAACGAGGCTCGAGATATATGGCTAAAGTTTCTTCCACCTGGACGTGTGCTCCCTTTTGGTTGCAAAGTATGTTGCTTTACTACTATGAAAAAACAAATCGGTTTATATGAAATCTGCTACGTCTTAATTCTCTCTTTCCTAAGGTTTCTTAGGTTGTGCGAGTGTTTCTTTCATATATCGACACATTGCTTTGTCATTGATAACTACTGTCAAGTTTAAGCTTAAATGCAGTTTTTGGTGGTTGACATGCTAAGAAAAACAGTTTTATGAGTTGCAGTTGTTGCCATTCTTACATTTAACTGTTGGTGAAACTGCAGGACAATTTCTGGGAAATGGGGGACACAGGTCCGTGTGGACCTTGTACTGAGATACATTATGATCGTGTTGGTAACCGTGATGCTGCATCTTTAGTTAACAATGACGATCCGACATGTTTGGAAATATGGAATCTTGTGTTTATCCAGGTACGATTACGAACCCTCTATTTCCAGATTTGTAATTTAGTTCCATTTTTATACTTTTTCATCTATATGTGTAGTGGTTGTATGCAGAAACTCTACCTTACGTATCTAGTTGCATTGTTTTTGCTTGTTATTATACCCTCAATTGTTTTCTCTAACGAGGCTTATTACTATATTTTCAAAACAGTTCAACAGAGAGAGTGATGGCTCACTAAAACCTCTCCCTGCTAAGCATGTCGATACTGGAATGGGTTTCGAGAGGTTAACTTCGGTTCTTCAGAACAAAATGAGCAACTACGATACAGATGTGTTCATGCCAATCTTTGATGACATTCAGAAGGTAATTTGTGTAACCTTAAGGTTTTTATGTTCTGTTAACATATCGAGTTACTATTCGGTGGCTTCTCTAAGGGATGCTTTTGTCGTCTTATGGTCAATTCTATGAATTCTGATCTTAGCCTATTTGATCTGGGGGAGGTTACAATGACACTGTCATTTGCTTTGAATATGTTTGATTTAATGAATTTGGAGGATAATGATCAAGGCGTCATAGTGTGGGTATCCTGGAGATTATATTTTTCATGTATTTTTCTCATTGAGAGAAGCCTAACAGTGTTCTGATTAGTCCTGCCCTAGTTGCGTGAATCTTGAGTTCAGGTGTTCATGCTTTCGCATTTTTAGGCTACAGGAGCTAGGCCATATTCTGGAAAAGTTGGTGCGGAAGATGTGGACAGAGTTGACATGGCTTATAGAGTTGTTGCGGATCATATTAGAACGCTGTCATTTGCTATCGCGGATGGCTCCCGTCCTGGTATGGCCATGATTTCTTGTCTCATTTTATGCAAACGTCTTAGTATTCGACCATTTATTTGAGTTCATACAACCTGTTCAACAACAATTGTTTTTGGTTCATTAATTCTAAGTTGAACATGATGGGTTTGTGCTTTTTCTTCCTCAGTCAGCATATGATGGTATTCTATTCTTTCTAGTTGGTTAACAAATACCGTCTGATGTATACTCTCTTGCAGGTAATGAGGGCCGTGAGTATGTTCTGCGGCGTATTCTTCGCAGAGCAGTTAGATATGGAAAAGAGATCCTAAAAGCTGAGGAAGGGTTTTTCAACGGGTAGGAAATTACAGTTGATAGTATAGTATAGTCTTTTGGCTCGTCTCGATAATATTTCTTTGGTGCTGGAACATGTTTATTTTTATTTTGCACATTTGTAAATGCAGCATATATTTCTATACGCACCATAGCTCCGTCTGTTTTTCAAACTAATCAGTTTGCGCTTTTAACATGCAGACTCGTCAGTTCTGTTATTCGAGTGATGGGTGATACCTTTGCCGAGTTGAAGGAACATGAGAAAAAGATCACAGAGATAATTAAAGAAGAGGAAGACAGCTTTTGCAAGACCTTGGCTAAGGTGAGGGCTGGCTCACCAATCCGCAGATCAATTTGTCCATCATTCAGTTTGCCATAATTTCAGCATACAATAAAAGGTGTATATAAGAACGTTTTAGATTGATTATATAAATTTTCATGGCAGGGAATTGAGAAATTTCAGAAAGCTGGAAAGGCAGTTCAGGGGAATACACTGAGTGGAGAGGTACGTATCTAATTAGATGTTGCAGTATTTCCACCTATGATAGGTTGAATTTCCATCTCAACATAACGTCTTCTCTTTGCAGGATGCTTTTGTCTTATGGGATACTTTTGGTTTCCCGTTAGATCTGACTCAGGTACTTAGTCATTCGTAGTTATATCAGAAATTTAATGTGTTTCTTTATAACTTCTCTTCTTGGGTTTCAGTTGATGGCGGAAGAAAGAGGGTTGATGGTTGATGTTGATGGTTTCAACAAAGCCATGGAAGAGGCCAGGGAAAGATCTAGAAGTGCCCAGAATAAGGTGTTTTCAAAATTTCTTTTACTTTCATAAAGAGTGTTTGATATTAAAATAATGTGGGACTATGGACAGAGTTTGAATTTACATGTATCGATTGACTGATCTTCTGATGTCAATTTTTGGTAGCAAGCTGGTGGCTCCATTGTTATGGATGCTGATGCGACATCAAAATTGCACAAGGCTGGTGTGTTAGCAACAGATGATTCTTCTAAATACATTTGGTTCCAGGTTTGTCCTATTTACTCCAGAAATTTTGAATGTTGCGCCTGAATTGTACTTATGTTGGGTTGAGAGACAGAAGTTAGGGCACAGAGTAGCAATAGAATTTGCTTCAAATAAGCCTTTTTAAGAAAATGTCCCACCAAACTTTGCTACAGGATCACGAGAGTGAAGTAAAGGCTATCTACACTGGCTCTGCTTTTCTGGAAAGTTCGCTGCTGGCGATAACGTGGGACTAGTATTGGCGTCTTCTAGTTTCTATGCTGAGCAGGGTGGTCAGGTGATCCATTTTATTTGAGATTTTATTTAGTTTTCCGACTGTTTTTCATTTCTGGTCATATGAGTGATGGTATGAAACTGCAGCCTTCATTATGTTCATCTTGGATATATATTCGTGACAGTAACACCATGAACACTATCATATTTGAACTGCATTTTTTGAACTTGCGTATCGGTTGGCAAATTTACAAATGAATTTCTGTAGTCTGTTTACAGCTGCATATATTTTAGATTTCATATCCATGCATAAGGTCTAGCTGGTGATACAGTTCTATGTGTATAAAATTTGTGCCACTAAAATTTTGCTCTGGTAATAGATTTTCGACACAGGACTTATTGAAGGCTCGTTTGGTACATTCAACGTATGTAATGTCCAAATATTTGGAGGCTTTGTTCTTCATATTGGTTATCTCTCGAAAGAAACTGGAGTGGTATCTGTGGGGGATAAAGTTACTTGCAAGGTATTTCTCTGGATCATACAGTGTTTGTCTCATTCAGCAGCGTATTTGGTACTACCTTAATTGTTTGCATATCCGTTTTCTCTGTGTAGGTTGACTATGAGAGACGTAAGCTCATCGCTCCTAACCATACTTGTACACATATGTTGAATTTTGCACTGAAGGTATTGTTTCTGTAGTTTAAGTTACCTATACGGTAATTTACTTTTTTCTTATTGGATCTCGAAATATTCCCTTTCCATGAATTCAGGAAGTGCTCGGAGATCATATTGATCAGAAGGGATCAATAGTTCTTCCTGAAAAACTGCGTTTTGATTTTTCTCACGGTATATGCTTCACTAAGTCATTTCATTTTGATATGGTCTCTTATGATTGTCTAACAAGTTCCATAATTTCGAGTAGGCAAGCCTGTTGATCCTGAAGATTTGAGAAAGATCGAAGCCATAGTGAATAAACAGATCAAGGATGAATTGGATGTCTTTTCCAAGGAATCAGTGCTTTCTGAAGCTAAGCGAATCAAAGGTCTAAGAGCAGTGTTTGGTGAAGTAAGCTATCCACCAGTTCTCTTGCAATGCGTTTTTTAGTTTGTTTCTGTGAATAACCAAAACGTTTTGGCTTCTTCTGTTTTTAGGTCTACCCTGATCCTGTCAGAGTGGTGTCAATTGGGAGACGGGTCGAAGACCTCTTGGCTGATCCTGAAAACGATGAGTGGTCATCACTTTCTTCTGAGTTTTGTGGAGGTTGGTTTCCATGGGGGATGGCTATTTGGACCTATAGGTTATTTTTTCTGAATAGAGTATTGAGTATTGTATTATTTTGGAAAATTCAGGAACCCACATAACAAACACCCGTGAAGCCAAAGCGTTTGCTCTTCTATCAGAGGAGGGAATTGCTAAAGGTATTCGTAGGGTAACTGCTGTGACTACCGAATGTGCTTTTGATGCATTGAACATGGCGTCTTCACTTGAAAAAGAAGTTGAGGATGCATCCAAAGCAGAGGGGAGTGCTTTGGAAAAGGTTATCTCTCTCCTCTCTTATCCCTTCACAATCTAAAGGAAGATGCATACTCCCTTCTATTCATGTCAAACTAAATGTGATCATTTTTGAATGTCCACAGAAAGTTGCTGCTTTGAAAAGTCGGGTAGACTCAGCAATTATGCCAGCGGCCAAAAAGGCAGATATAAGGGCCAAGATTGCTCTGCTTCAGGTAATCTCTTTCAGCTCTACACTGAGGAGTTTTGTTCTGCCATCTACTTTGGTTCATTCTTCACCTTGTGTCTGGTAAAAGAAGTATTAAAGTGGATATTTTCTTCTGTCTTGTTACATTGCAGAATGAAGTGAGGAAAGCTCAAAAGAAAATAGCGGAGGAAAACCTGAAGAAATCTGTGAAAGTAGCAACAGAGGCAGCAGAGTCTGCAGCTTCTGATGGGAAGACATTCTGCATTATCCAGCTTGATGTAGGTCTTGATGCAGCAGCGGTGCGAGAGGCTGTTTCAAAAGTTATGGAAAAGAAGGTAAATGTCCAGTTCCTCAGATGCATCACTTCTGGTAACTACTCATCAAAAAGAGATAAGAAAGCTAACTAAAGGATTTGTTGATGAATTTTGTAGGGGATGTCGATAATGGTGTTCAGTACCGACGAAACAACCAACAAGGCGGTTGTGTGTGCAGGAGTTCCAGACAAATCTGACAAGTTTAAGCAATTAGACGTCACTGAGTGGTTGACAACTGCATTGGGTCCTCTAAAAGGGAGATGCGGGAAAGGGAAAAGTGGTCTCGCATCTGGACAGGTATGTGTCTGGTGATCATGTGCCAATGTATCTCAATCTAAGTTCCATCAAAGAAACATGGGTTGACTCTTGAGCATGTTGTTTTCGTTTCAGGGAACGGATGCTTCTCAAGTGAACGCAGCTTTGGATCTGGCTGCATCATTTGCAGCAATAAAACTCAAGTGATTGGTCTGGCAGAACAACCTCTACTCATTTGATACCATTGTATACCGTTTTCACTCATTAAGAGATCTGTTTACGGTCTCGTTTCTTGTGATGTGTGGTAATTACTTTGTCAAAGTTAGCAAGTGGTGGTATTCCCTTTTGAGACAGTGCGGGTGTTTGGTTTTAATGGTTTGCTATTTTATCCATCGTTCATATGAAACATAGAAGTTAACTTGTTAAAGGCATTGAATTGTCATGGAATCATCCGCACTGCCATAAACGCAAGGCACTGAGATCAGAAGAAAAATTATGTTCTCCTAGGAGCTTCACTGGAAATCCAGCTCAGAGATATTAGAAAATTTAAACTAACTCTATTACATGTTTTAATACTTTTACTTTGATTAGACATTACAAACATGAAAACAGTATCCTCCTGCATTTTGGCTAAGTATCTAATTAGCCAAAATGCTATGTTAAGTCATTCTACGATTATGGCATGCACTAGTGATTCTACAGTTCTGTAATTTCACAGAGGTTGTCACTTGGAATCTCTAAGCTATAAGAGTCAAGTATCAACTAACACATCACAAGATTCCAAGTCCCAAAGTTGTTGCAGATTTTTGCTGAGTACTCCGTCAATTAAGAAATGAGAGACATGTTTATACTTTCTGATCACAAATACTGTTTCCATGTCGTAAGTTTTTAAGTCTCAAAATTTCCAATAAAAATACCGTTTCTATTTTTCTTGTTATGCTTTATGTAAACATATATGACTTGCTTCCCAAGCTACATTGCTCCTCCTCTTTCCATTTTCATTTCAGAATTAATAGAACATTTAACAAAAATAAGGATGAATGATTTCCTCTTTTTTTTTAAACAATCGGAATATTTCTGATTTCCAGTTCCTATTTTCTTGTATTTCCTTTCTTCTCATGCTAATCTTTGTATATATATGTTTGTGTCTATGACAAACATATACCCCATTGATCCTCTTGAACCCATTGCTCCTTCAAAAGCGTAGTCTCTAGTTTTTTTCTTTAAAAAAATGAATACGATTGGTGCTTTAGATCCCACTGATCCTCTTGAAGCCATTGCTCCTCTTGAACCCATTGCTCCTGCTATGATTGGTGCTTTATATCCCATTAATCCTCTTGAACCCATCGATCCTGCTATGATTATAACAAAACAACTCACAAAGAGTGATTTTGTACACCGTATGGTGCTACCGAAACAAGAAATTGAGTCGGTTCTCGCGGTGATGGATGGTGTTACAGAAGAGGGTTTAAAAACAGGTATAGAAGTGGATGTTTATGATGCAACGGAAGAAGACGAATACAAAATCATCATAAAGCTACTTAGCGACGACAAATATGTTTTTGGTAAAGGTTGGAATACCTTGAAGTATTCTTTGGATGTCGAAGAAGGCCAAGAACTGAAGCTCTACTGGCATTGTGTTTACAAAAGATTCTTCGTTCTCAATTTTCAGTACACTATTCTCATGATCCAAGTGTAGCCTTGCGTCTACCTTTCCGTTTTTTTTCATACTTTTAATAGCTCTAATTAATTATGTTTACAATTTCATTCATATTGTTCTAGTTAAATGGGTTTTCCCAAGCTTTTTTAATAAAATATAATTAATTAGAATATCTTTGACTTTCAAGAAAGCATAGCTCTATATATTTATCTCTTACGTTTGATCACAATATATGAGCAATCAAGAAAGCACCAATATTGTTGGTCTGAAAGGAAATTAGACGTATGATAGTGTGTGGTTCCACACATGTGAATCATGTTACATGTTTAGTGACAACTGAAGCCCCACGTCAAGCCAAACCATTTATCGAAGCATTGCATGGATAGTTTTTTTTATGTTGCATGCAACAGTTGTAACTCTAGAGAAAACCATATAATATTCTTCTTTACTTTTGTAATCAAGTAAGACCTGTACTTAGTGTACAATCCTCCAAAGATCCAACGTAAGTACAGTAACGAAAAGCTTTAACAAACATACAAATTGGATACAAACATACAAATTGGATTCAACGATAATGCCGTACCTGATGCCAATGTCTTCCAGAAAAATGGGTTAATTAACTACACGTCCCATCCCTTGTTGTACTCACAAACAGAATGCACTTTTTAGATTGGCTCTAAACACTATTTATAGATGGCTCTAGAGAAAACCATTTAATATTCTTCTTTTTTTGAACCAGAGTAGTATTCTTCTTTATTTTTTTAATATTCTTCTTTACTTGTGGTTGCCAATTTCACTAAAAATTATCAGGTCTTACTGCATTCTAAAGAAACATCAGCGCCTAATCACAAAACCAAAGCTAATCTTCTTTAACCATCATTAAGTTACAATTTTTTTCTTGAAAGTTATGATACATATGAGTTCATCTGGTGCTAAACAATAGTTTCTCTTTACATCGAGAAATAATTAATCTTGTACATCTAGCTATTTTCTCTGTAGCGATAATGAAAAGTAAAATAGATATCCCAATACGGGTGGTGTTCAGAAAAAAAAACCCCAATACGGGTAACACCAAATGAATACTTGAACTCTTCCTCAAAATTAAATATTGATAACATCATTTTGCGCACCAAACTCTACCTAAAAAATTGTCTCAATGTACCTAAATCCTCCATGAACAAATCAAAAAGGCTTAAAATACACTAAAATACCATAAAATTATTAGAAAATATATAGTTATATTAAAATTTTAGTTTTAGAAAGATAAGTAATATGAAATCATTTAGGGACCATATATAAATTATTACTAATATATTTAGAATTTTAATATTAAAATTAAGGCTGGAACTTCGGATATTTGGATCGGGTTCAGATAGGATCCGATCGGAACCGGATCTTTCGGATAAATAGATGAGGAATAACCTAAGATAGACCTAAAAAAAAATTTGTCACCAAAATAGACTCTAAGTAAAAAATGACCAAATAAATTTTATTAAAGGTGTAAATATACATTTATATCATTTGGGTTAACTAATCTAAATTTAGTATTTAGAGTTATGGGGTGGACTTTGGAGGTGGGGTTTAAAATTTAAATCAAAATAAAAATATCTATTTTGATCATTTTTTTTATTTGATGTCTATTTTTGTGTCAAAAATTTCTAAATGTCTATTTGATAGATTTGCCCTATATAGATTCTATATCTAATAGTTACTTAATAGATTTAGGTTCAAGGTCCGGGTCATGTACCATCGATTTTTTGGGTCGATTCCGGATATTCGATTATTATGTGAATCATATATCTATATATATATATATATATATAATAAAATAATTTACATATAAACTAAAGTGGTCTGAATATCCATTTTTATTTATTATTCTTTAAAAGGAAAAATGAATTGAAATCATATATATATATAATGAAGTTGAAGTAGCTTAGTGGTATTACACTTGTCACTTCGCCTATCCAACCCGGATTTGACCTTCAGAAAATACAAATATATGTTTTTTAAACATAGAATTATGTTTAACCGTGTAACCGTTCGGTTCCAGGTGAAACTGAAACACTACCCATATATACTCAAACTAATACCCATTAGATAAATTGAGTAGACCAAAACTGAACCGGTCTATTTGGATCGGATCTGGTTCGTTAAAAGTCTGAGCCCTAATTTCAATGATTATATTCGAACATGGAACATAAGATGTAAGCATTCTCAAGATTAGACATGGGCGTAATTAACTTAACCCGAAAACCGAACCTCTAACCGAGCCATATAATAGGTTTTGGGCCGGTCATGTATTTAAGAACAAAAGCAATTGAGTTTTAAAAGCCCAAAAGTTTGTAGTTTTGGTCGGGTCGGTTACAAGTCGTTATTCGAATAAAAACCTGGACATAACCGAGAGTTTAACGACAGCACATATATATATGTCGTCTCCTCGTTTATACATTATCTTTTCCTCTTCTCTATGTCGAAACGTTAAGAAGAACCCTAGTTCCCAAAAGAAATTCCTCGATTCAACCCCGTAATCACAGCGATGTACAATTTGGCCTCTATAAATCATGTCAACTCTCTTTATTTGGCAACATCAACATCTATGCTTTCAAGTAATCAATCACAGATTCTTCTTCTTCTTTCTTAGTTCTCCTTGGTCCGAATTCGCCTTGGTTTTAAATCAATATCATCTCTTATCTTAGTTCTCACTTAACTTGTTTTGATTTCAATATTTGTTACGGTTTCAATATTTGTTACTTGTTTAGACTTCAACAAAGAGAAAAGGAAAGAATCTACTGGAGCTAGTTCTCAACAATCAAAAGTGAAGCGGATCCTCCAAAAAAGTCAGAAGTGTGGGAACATTACACAAGAACCAAGGAGGACAGAAACAAGTGTCTATGCAACTACTGTCATAATACCTTCTCATGTCTCACCACATCAGGGACCTCAAGCCTGAAGAAGCATCTTGAGGTTTGCAAAAACCATCAAGCGTGGTTAGCAATCCGAAAAGATAAACAAGAAAATATCTCTGAGGATGGGAATTTCAGGTCGGGTAAACTTACTGAAGCTATTTTTAGAGAGGCCACAAATGAGATGGTTGTGTTGGGACAATTGCCTTTAACTTTTTTCAATAGTGTTGCATGGAAGAAATTATGTGAAAAGGTTTGTTGTTCTTAAGTTTTATTTATATTTCTTTAATTGTTAGTTTTTCTTAGTTTCATATAATCTTATCTCTATGTTTTATATGTTTGTAGGCAAAGCTAGGATTCATTCATCATTCAAGAAAGACTTTAACTAAAGACATCGTGAAGACGTAGGTGGAGAAGAAAAAAGCTCTGAAGAGATGCTTCTCATGCAACAAACAATGTGTCCATCACTACAGATATTTGGGTTTCCCAAACAACAAGTAATACACTAGAAACATACTTGATTTACAAGTTTCTACATTTAATAACAAACAACATGTGTCCATGAAAAGTTACTCACATTCTTTATGATTATGCTTTGTAAGTGCTAGTTACATGTCATAACAGTTCATTATATTGGTCCTTTGTGGCGACTGAAGAAGCTGATCATAGGATTCAAACACATCACGGATCACAAAGGTCAGACTATAGCATCTGTTTTATTAGATTGCTTGGCTGAATGGGGAATTAAGGTGATCTTTTGTGTAACCGTTGACAATGCAACTGCCAATAGTTCAGCATTAAAGAAGTTTCAGAGCACTTTTTCATTAGTTTCTGATCATTCTCTAGTATTAGATGGTGAGTTCTAGCATGTGAGATGTAGTGCCCATATAATAAACCTGATTGTGAAGGACGAAATGGCTGAAATAGACCAAAATGTGGCTGTTATCAGGAATTCTATCTAGTATCTTAGATCCCATACAAATAGGTTGAAGTCTTTTGACCTTAAGGTTGACTCTGGTAGGATAACTTGGGGAAGCTTGCCTTCGGATGTCAAGACAAGGTGGAACTCAACATATCTGATGTTGATAACAACTCAGAAGTTCAAGGTGGCATTTGAGAAGATAGAGGTAGAAGAAAATTTGTACAACAAATATTTCTGTGAGATATAGAATGGTTCTAAAAGGATTGGTCGTCCTCTGCATAGTGATTGGAATGCTATTGAGAATTTGTGTCAGTTTCTTGTGATCTTTTTCAACTCAACCTTGGTGACATCAGCTTCAACTTCTCTTAATGCGCACAAGTGTTATGGCGAAATAGTTACCATTGCAACAAATACGATGCCACTCACCAACAGCTTTGATCTTGAGTTGAAGTCCAAGCAGCAATGTTTAAAAAGTTCGACAAGTATTGGGATGTTCTCAAGAATTTGAACAAGATGCTAATGGTTGCCACTGTATTTGATTCGTCAAAGAAGTTGGAGCTTGTGAAGTTGTGCTTTGAAGATATGTATGGATATGAAACTGTCGAGAAGGTGATGTTAGAGTCCTTGAAAGGAGTCCTGAGAAGCTTGTTCAAGGAATACAGTGTAAAATATGGAAGTGGTTTTGATCCAGATGACCAATCATCTCAGCCTACCAACACATCACAGTCATGTCGAGAGCAGTCTATTGAAAGAATAGAGATAGTTGATGATTGTGTTGGCTACAAGCGGATTGATGTTAGGTACAAACAAAAGCTCAACGAGATTGGGGTTAGAGAGAAAAAGGATGAGTTTGAAACTTACCTCAGAGAGAGTGTGGAAAACCCGCTAGATCTGATGATTGGAGTGGACTATGATGTTTTGTGATGGTGGAGGACAAATGCAGCTAGGTTTCCAGTGTTATTAGAGATTTCTCAGGATATTTTAGCTATGCAAGTATCATCAGTTGCTTCAGAGAGTGCTTTTAGTACTAGTGACAGGATGCTAGATACTTAATAGATTTCAGCTCAAGTATCCCGTTTTCGGTTCGGTTTTGAGTACCCGATTATTATATGAATCCTATATATATTTACAAAATAAAATAATTTACATGTAAACTAAAGTCGTCCGGGTATCCGTTTTTTATTTATTTATCTATTTATTATTATTTTAAAAGAAAAGTGAATGGAAATCGTGTATATATAAATATATATATATATTAATAATAATGTGTAGTTAAATAGAAATAACCTTGTGGTATTATACTTGTCACTTCGTCTATACAACCCGGATTCAATCGTCGGGAGATATAAATATATGTTTTTCAATAATAGAATTCGGGTGTGCTCGTTCGGTTTGGGGTAAAAACCGAAACTGAACTGATACCCATAGATAATCAAACTAATATTCATTGGATAAATTGACTAGACCAAACCGAGTCGGTCCATTTCAAGTCGGATCCGGTTCCAATAAACGGTTCCGATTAAAAGTCTCAGCTCTAATTCAATGATTATATTCGAACATGAAACATAAGCTGTAAGCATTCTCAAGATTTACCAAGTTAAATCCATATCTAATATTACCCCAAAGTTAAGTATACAACTAAACGTGTTCAAATTCCTTACCAAAAGAGTTTAGAAAGAAAAAAAAACAAGCCTCAATGATCTTTACTTGTATCGTAATTTACCAGAAGGTGTAGTTTAAACATTATGATTGTAAAGAAGCCACATCTTCATAACCATCTCTATGTGAAAGCTCTTATCTTTAATCAAAACCCATCAAATACTGAGTGGAATCAAAGCAGAAGACCTTATGAAGATGAAGATAAGAACATAACGAGAATCAAAGAAAAGATTTTCTAAATTTTGATTATTTAGAATCATCAGTTACAAATGTATATGTTACAAAGAAGTATTTTCGATGTTTCTCAAGAAACAGATTTTAAAAAAATGAAAAACAAGAATTACTTTTTTCCTTACATAACAGAAACAAAAACAGATCATCATTCACTTCATTTTTACTGGATTTGTAATAATAATATAATCCTATATCAACACTCTTACAACATCATAATCATCAGACAAGAAACAGAACCAGCTAAACAAGCTTATGAGGATCAACGAAACACAAACTCTATAAAAAAAATTATTTTTGTTTTGGATAGAATCAATCATGGATCTATAGATTAGAGACGTAGATCGGTGCAGAGAAGAATATATCCCTCAGTTCTTAAACTTCGTTTTGAATTTATGTTCTGCTTTTGCTTGAATGACAATGTTGTCAAGTTGTATTTTTCAAAGCTGGAAACTTTTCATTGTTGTTGCAGTTAATTTCTCTCCAGTTTGTAACCATTTTATACATTTTCCTCAAATCTTTCATTTGTGTGTGTTCCAATTTATGATCGTGGATCTTAAACGCAAAACCTCATTGTTAGTAGTAAGAAAACGATGGTAGCTGAGCGTTCGACTTCTTCAGTTTCTGAAGCAGTTCAACTTTCATTACCTTCGAGTATCATGGTCAGCGGGGGATAATTGCTAAAAAAATTAAAAAATTTCTATGTAACCTTTAAAATTGTAATGAGAAAGGAGACGTATTTGAATGATAACAACTTGTGACATGGAGCTTGAGTGATTGAAGATCATTGATGAGAAAGGGGATATATTTTCTGTTTGAATGATTTAGACTCTTTTCTTTCAACTCGGAGGGCACATTCAGTTAAAAGAAGAAAGCTTTCTAATCAATGTTTCTGAAAGAGGTCATATGAAAGCTACACAGTCTGCGAATGGAAAGAACAGATCAATCTCTTGGAAGAGATGGTTGGAGAAGATTAGCTTCGAACCGAGTCTCAGTTTCTAACATGTCAATGTTTCACATATCATATCCTAAGATATAAATTCATTGACCTTCATTATTGTTTCCTGTTGAAGAAACTATTCTTTTTCAGAAAGTACTTACCACATTTTCATAGAGAACATGTATATCAGCACCATTGTCATGTGGGATACTAAAAGTCTAAAACCATAAGCATCAAAAAGTCAAATGATTTACCAATAACATAACACAACAAACTCATTATGTATCAATTTTATGTTTT
>CAJHQQ010003495.1:0-42799 GCA_905132885.1 Moricandia moricandioides
ATTAAAATGCAAAACAAAATTGAAGAGAAGCTGACTTTTAAATGGTATTCAAAGTTTCATATCTGTTGTTTTGAGGCACATTAGATGTATATATAACATAGATCCAGGTGTATGAATATATATGCTTGCATATATATACTTCTACTGGCTTTTGGTTTTAAGTTGTCACATGCCAACGTAATAGGTTTAGTAGGAAATGATTATTATAAATTTATAATAATGTACTTTTTGGTTTTAAGTGTTCACAAGCCAAATTAATTTGTTTGGATATACAAGCATATTATTATTCCATTAAACCAAGAGTATTCCAATCTATAATTTTTTTTTTGTGGGGATTTTATTTTGGCGTTATTAAAAAATTTAACCGTCTAGAAATTAAAATATAACCATTTCCTATAATCACTTATATTCGTATAGAGCTAGCACCCTAGCAGGACAAAAAATAGTCACAAGAGAAAGTGAACATGAGATTAACTGAAAATATTATAAACGTAATTGAAAATAGTCATACATTTTTTTTTAAAAGAATGTTAAATTTATTCATTTAAAAACATTTTTACAATAAATGTGAACTTTGATCTAAATTTTAAATTCCGTTTAGACAGTGAAAGTGAAAACACAACTAACTATCCACTTTCTTAGAGCAAACCAAATTGCCATAGCTTTCTCCATGTATTGTCTATTAGGGACAAATGTTCTAAATTGGAAGTTGGAAAAGATCTTTAGTAGTTTATAAGATGGATAGGTCAATCCATTTATCACCATTTAGTTTTAGTTTGGAAGCTCATCTAGCTTAACATGGTATCAAAGCCCGATACAAACAACCCAACCCGATCCATTATCGATTCAGCCTAAAGTCGGCTCATCGATATTTGCCCAAACATTCCGAGATTGACGCTCAAAGAGTCATCATCTCGAGTGAGCGTATTAATAGTATATAAGATTGATTTATCAATCCACTTATCACAATTGATTTTAGGTTGAAAGCTCATTTAGCTTAACATTATATATCACAGCTCCCGATCCAAATAATCCAACCAATCCATTATCGATCCAGCTCAAAGTCGGCTCATCGACCTTGCCTAGACATTCTGAGATTGATGCTTAAAGAACCATTATCTCGAAGGAGCGTATTAGAGATAAATATCTCACACTGAAAATAATATATAAAGTAGATATGTCAATCCACTTATCACCAATTGATTTTAACTTGAAAACTCATCTAACTTAATATGGTTCTCCTCCAATAGTCATACATTATTATAACAGTCAATCATATATCGGATTTTAATAGATGATAGTTTTGAAATACGATTGTATGTACAAATTTGAATTTTTAACATAATACTTGATTACAACGTAGTGAAACCTAAACAATACTATCTACGTCTGTGATTGCTGAACAATATAAAATTGTGAGTTGTGACACTAATAGCAATGACCCTTATTGCACAGCTTCCCGAAAGTCTTGATCGATGGTCCATACGGTGCACCAGCGCAAGACTACAAAAAGTACGAGGTAGTTCTACTGGTTGGTCTCGGAATCGGAGCCACACCAATGATAAGTATCGTCAAAGACATTGTCAACAACATCAAGGCCAAAGAACAAGCCCAACTAAACCGAATGGAGCATGGAACAAGCGAACCACAGCAACGAGACAAGAAAGAGAGTTTCAGGACACGTAGGGCTTACTTCTACTGGGTTACTCGTGAACAAGGCTCTTTCGATTGGTTTAAGAACATAATGAACGAGATCGCGGAAAGAGATACCAACCGTATCATCGAGCTTCATAATTATTGTACAAGCGTCTATGAAGAAGGTGACGCTCGTTCTGCGCTTATACATATGCTTCAATCACTAAACCATGCAAAGAATGGCGTCGATATTGTCTCTGGAACAAGAGTTATGTCCCATTTTGCTAAACCTAATTGGAGAAATGTTTACAAACGCATAGCCATGGATCATCCTAAAACTAAAGTTGGTAAGTCCACATCATCTTCTCTATTATGCTAATTACGGTTATTATTAAACATCAGCTAAAAGAATATTAATTTGGTAGAGTAGAAGTAGAGATGATATAACATATGAAATGATAATTAACAACAATGTGCAGGAGTATTCTACTGTGGAGCACCAGCATTGACAAAGGAGCTAAGGCATTTAGCTTTAGATTTCACCCACAAGACAAGCACTAGATTTTCCTTCCACAAAGAGAATTTCTAAAGTAACACTCAGAACTAAAGGCATAAGAAACAACAGCAAAAGAATAAGGATGCATTGAGTTATGTTTCTCGTAATTTCACTTCTCTAATACTACATTTACTTAATATTATATGTATACATGTAAGTGCGCATGCACCCACTTGACTGTAGATTTCCTTTCATGCTTTTTGGTCGAATGTTTAAATTGTTTTCTTTGGAAAGTGTATCCTTATATTGTCGACAAAAAACGAAGCAAAGGTTGTATAAGTTTAAAGAATTGTGATATTGTATACAAGAGACAATTTTTAGGAGTGTTTATGATTCCAGCTCAAAAACTCCAAGTTTTGTTAATCTCTGTCACGTTTCTGTAAGTTTAGGACTGAAAGTAAAATAAAAATATTATTTGTATCTTTAATAATCTTGATTTTCTGAAAGTTGTTTTTGTTTGTTAATTAAGGATATTTTAACTCTTTTACATCGAGAGATGTGAAATTTAATTTATACTAGAAAATACGATTCATTATCAAATATGTAAACTAACGGAGATAAATTCATACGAGATTTTGATCGCGATACACATACACTAGAACCATATGGTGTAGATTTCAGAAGGTGGTAGAGTTGATTTAGCATAGTTTTATTTTAAAGGTGAAATAGTAAATCGTAAATTAAACTGAGTTGGAAAGATTCTAAAGAGTTGATATATTAAAAAAAATAAGCAATTGTTTAAAATAAAATTATTTTTATACGACATACGGATACATCATTATAATTTCTGATTAAAATGTAACTACAATTATACACTATTTGTTGTTTTCAATTTATTTATGTTAATTTTATATATCAAATTAGAACTATGCATCAATGCATATCAAAATAGGCAAACTCTAAACTCAAAAAAAAAAATGAACCGAAATATAAATCAAGTTTTATTTTATGTTTTATAAACATACGTATAAAACTTAATATTGCAATTTCCCTGAAAATAAAGTGATATTCCCAGGTCTCCTTTTTAAGGAGTATGTTTTGATATTTGCTATTTTCAAAAGTAAAGTACTTAAATTTTTTTCTTTCTAATTTTGCCGTTCCAACAAAATTCAACATTTGGATCTGCCTTGCATGAACTCTCGGCATGCATCCGTAAAAGAAAACGATGTGCTCTTAATATTTTCATTTTAGGAAAAAACGTGAACGGCAGGATTCGAACCTGCGCGGGCAAAGCCCACATGATTTCTAGTCATGCCCGATAACCACTCCGGCACGTCCACTTTTGCTTTAATCTTTGAGACTACTCTTATATCTAGTATTTGAATGTAGACGCTGTTCGTTGAGTCTCGCTATAGGTTCAGTAGAGTTTTTTTTTTTTGATCAACGAATCAGTAGAGTTATAAGTTCAGTTTTTCTTGGTTTTCCGGATAGGTTCGGTTCTTGATTATGCTCTCATAAACTAATAATGTTCCCATAAACAAGCTAAAAATAGTATCATTACAATTCGAAAACGAGAGGCCACTAAAAAAACTCACGCAAAAATTGGGGAGATGGACCTTTGACCCACAAAAAGGATGACAACAAAGAAGAAGTTGTGTCCGAAATTTTAAAGAAAACCAAACTTAGAATCGTGAAACAGAGAGACAAGGAAGAAGAAGATGGTTGGAAGCAAAGAGAAACGCGACAAGAGACTCCAACAGATCTCTCTCCTTCGTACCATTCCTTACTCCGACCACCAGAGGTATCTCATCTTCCTTTCTAAATCTCATTTTGTCCCATGTATGAAAGAATGTTTATATTGTCTTTGGTAAATAGGTGGTGGACATCTGAAACTGTGGCGGTGGTAACAGGTGCGAACAGAGGGATAGGCTTTGAGATGGTGAAACAATTGGCTGGACATGGCTTAACTGTTATATTAACATCTAGAGACGAGAATGTTGGTGTCGAAGCTGCTAATGTGTTGCAAGAAGGTGGCTTCAACGTTGATTTTCACCGCCTCGATATCTTGGACTCTTCCTCTATTCATGACTTCTGCCAATGGATTAAAGAAAAATATGGATTCGTTGATGTTTTAGTAAGTTTGATCCTTTCAATTTGATTACTTAGTTAGGCATCTGAAAATCAGGTTTGAACGAAACGACTTTTTAAAAACTGTCTATCCATTCAAAAAATTGTTCTAGGCACGTGAATAAACAATAATCTTTTATAAGCGTTTAGAAACCACCTAACGATTTTTTGAACATTTGATTAGATGTTTTTTTTTTTGTTTGGAGATAAACAATGCAGGTGTAAACTACAATGTTGGAACACATAACTCAGTCGAGAACTCTCATATGGTTATATCTACAAACTACTATGGGACAAAGAACATAATCAAAGCTATGATTCCATTGATGAGACAAGCTTCTCCAGGTGCTCGTATTGTCAATGTCACCTCGAGACTTGGTAGATTAAAAGGCCGCCACAGTGTACATATATATCTCTCTCTCTCTCTCACTTTTTTTTTCTTTTTAACACTATGTACCTAGCCACAACAGATTCTCACTCAACTATCTTCAACAGAAACTAGAAAACGAAGCTGTGAGAACTAAGCTTATGGATGTGGACTCTCTTACAGAGGAGATAGTTGACGAAACAGTGTCTGAGTTTCTGAAGCAGGTGGAAGAAGGAACGTGGGAATCTGGAGGTTGGCCACATTCTTTCACAGACTATTCTGTCTCGAAAATGGCGGTGAACGCATACACAAGAGTACTGGCCAAAGAGCTATCTGAAAGACCAGAAGGAGAGAAGATATATGCAAACTGCTTTTGTCCTGGTTGGGTGAAAACCGCAATGACTGGTTATGCAGGGAATATATCAGCAGAGGATGGAGCTGACACTGGAGTCTGGCTTGCATTGCTTCCTGATCAAGCTATTACTGGAAAGTTCTTTGCTGAGAGACGTGAGATCAGTTTCTAAAATGGATGAGACTTGGCTTCTTGGTTATTTTTTTTAAGACACCTTTTCAAAGTTAGTTTATAGTTTGATTGTGGAAGATATAAGAGTTGATATGAATAAAAGTTTTATCCCTAACATCGTTACTTTTCTGCATTTTTCCCCTCTTTTTATGAGATTTGTATATGTTGATAGTGATTTTATCCATCATTTTCTTTGATTTTGAAGAATAATATTAATCCCATGTATGTGCTTACTTTTGACTTTTCTGATAAATCTTGGGTTATAATAATTATTTTTGGTAATAAGAACCAGTATGAACTCATGTATCTTAATACACAATCATATTTTTGACAGAAACCTAGTTGGATTGTTGGAAAGAGGAAAATTATTGATATGAATACAATATTTGTGGCATCATCTGAGTTTGAATTAGTTTTTTTTGCAGAATGCTGAGATGGTGGATGGTTCACAAGTATTGTATCTCGAACAGGTTGTTGATTGATCATCCATGTATGTATGTACACACACTCTTGTCCTGTAAGAATGTGTTTTTCTTCATCTTCCTCTCTGGCCTTTTGGAGTACTCCTCAGAAACCCTTTCGTCAAGTAAGCAGTCATGGCTAACTCTTGTTTGATTCTCATCTGAAACAAAGCTTAAGTCTTTCTTCATTGATACGGTTCCAGAGATTATATATGGTTAAGCCGTGTCCAAAAGAGCTCAAATGTGATGTCGAAGTCAGGATATTGGGCTTCTTATGTATTGCAAATACAGTATTGGAGTGTTAAGCAGTGTTTGTTCTGATGAGATGCCAGGTAAGTTCACAATGTATTTGAAACTAATAGGACATTGGAGAGCTTTTGACAACTATACACCTCAATTGTTGTGACCATGGGAAACGTTGCTTGTACCAAGGCTCCACTTCACCTGGTGGTTTTCCATATTCATGGGTACTGCTCTTCTTCCACACTTGCAGAATGGGGCTAGCCAGGCCCGGCCCTGAGAAAGCCCAAAAAACTTGGGCTGGAAGCACCAAAAAAATTTGAAGGCCTATAAAAAATAAATAATTCTAAATAATGAAAAAAATTGGAAAAAATTGACCAAAAACATAGATATTTTTAAAAATGCCGGAAGCTTATGCTTTCATGGCTTCTGCCCAGGGCCGCTACTGGGGCTAGCTATTGTACTTCAGATCTTGCAGTCCTGAAAAACAATGAGATACATCTCTGGGATCGTGGCTTTGATTAGAATCGAAACCAGGTTCATCCCATCTTTCTCACTCTTATCATGATAATTTTTCAGTTATTACTAAAGAAAATGAAGCGTAGTTTAATAAGTGGGACATTACTTCACGTTTGGGGACCAAAGCAAGGTCCTTACGAGTTCAAGCCAGCGACATACTCAAGCATCAATGAAAACTTGTCTCGATAGACCAATGCAAGGAAGGATCACTCATCTTGCACGACTAGCAGCCATTCTTTTATTTCGTTTCAACAACAACAGCTAATACAGTTTTTGTACATAGAAAGCTCAAGAGTATACTTCATTACAACGTATAACAACTCAGAGATGACTTGTTAATACAAAACGAAGCAAAGAATGTAAGCCTCTTGACGCAAGCCATTCAAGCGGTGTTGTTGACATAGAAGTAAAGAGCTGCTAAAGCTACAACCCCAACAGCAATTGCTATAGGCAAAGCCTTCCTGCATGAGATTTCCAGAAGAAGAGAAGAGAATATGCTTAGTGGCAAAAGATGTAAGAGAAAAGTAGAGTCTTGTCTTAATACCCAACGGCTTCATCCCGCTGGAGCTCAGCTTTTCTAGCCTTTCTCACATCCTTGTCGTTGACGTTCTTGCTTACATCAGGCATGTACGGTCTGAACCGCCGTTTAGGAGCAGCACACACTGCAAAAACCATTATAACACCATTGAAAACCAAACACAGTTCCTAGAAAAAAACTGGTCAAAAAACAACAACATTCTAAGTAATCACACCATACCTGGACAGAAGTAATTATCAGGCAACTTATCGAATGGTGTTCTGTCATTGTATATATACCTGTGAATCAATAGAAAGAGATGATGAATGATAAATGATTTTTTTATGTATTAGAAATTTTTTTTTCTAAATTACTAGGAGTTTCAGACCAAAGCCATAATCCTCTAACCCAAAACTACAGCATATAATATTAGTTTCGTACTAACTGTCACTCAAACGGAAACCTCCAACACAATGGCCGGGATCCTTTCATATTAGAGATATTTAACAGAGGGATTGAAAGAGACCCGCAGTCACGGCAGATATAGGCTTGCTTGGAGGAGACACGCATGGAGAATCTGGGGGCAGAGGAGGAGGATGAAGATTTGGAAAGAGGCTTCTTGTTGTTGTCGACTACTCTCAACGAGTAATACGGCAAGAAAGATGATCTCTGGAGGTTTGGGGACACCGGAGTCAGTTTACCGGCGTAAAGCGTCGCCGGAAGAACGTACATCGTCGCCATCGAGAAAAGTAAGGGTGGTTGGTGTGAGAAAAGGGGTAGTAGAGAAGATGACAGTGATGATGAGAGAAGGAGTGTGAGGACGTGGAAGAGTGTGCTCCTCACAAGCCCATTAGAGCATCATTATCCACAGTTTCTTAAAGGGGTTCTTGCACTGTTTGCGGGTCTCACTGACAGGTGGGGCCCGTGAACAATGCAAGAACCATCTCCTAAAATCCCCAATTAAGAATCTGTTTTTGATGGTTTTTTGCATTGTTTGCGGGTCCCACTGATACGTGACAGTCCGCAATTTGTTCATTTTTAATTTTTTTTTCTTTCTTTTTCTTAATTCAGAAAAAAAAATAAAAAAAAAATAAGAACCCCAAAAAGAGTTCTTGGGATAATGATGCTCTTATGTATTTGGTGATTGTGCATTTTAAAAGGGTTTAGATTAGAGCCAAAAAAAATCATTATGGTAAAGTAAACTTTATAATTTTTAAAAACAAATTTATTTTATCTAATGAGAAGAAGTCATCTTGTTATAGTGTAAAGTATAATAGAATATGATATATTATTGTGTTGTGTTTGATAAAAAAATACAAGATGCATATATATAGTGGTAACATTAACATAATGTTAACACCAGATAATACTAACTTTCCTAAACATATAATGTAAATATATTAAGATTATCTTGAGATTAACTTGTTCTTCAAATTTTTTCTTTTAGTCTTAAGAGTCTTCATGGGTTTCATGAATTTCACGGACTTTACAATCTTGGTCCGTAAAATACACATCTTACGGTCCAACATATCTTCAATATATAGGTTTATCATTTTAACCTTGAGGATTAATAGTTGTTCAAAAGATTTTTTTTTAAAGATTAATAAGTACATACAAGTTGCACAAGAAAAAGAAAAAAAAGTACATGCAAAATCTGACGCAAAACGAATGTGCCACTCTAGTGCCATGACATGAAAGCAATTGGACCAGATAGCCCTCCGCAATCCAAGCACGTATAATTAGCATTAATCCAAGTTTAGTCCAATGTGTAGCCGCCAAAGAGTTGTCAAATATTGTTCAATCTTTCAAACAAGAAAGAAGTCAAAATATAGAGTGAAGTGCATGTTATGAAGCATGCTTCGTTATATGAATAAACTAGCTAAAAGTACAAGCCGACCTTAGCTCAGTTGGTAGAGCGGAAGACTGTAGTTGTTCTCAACAGATTATCTTTAGGTCGCTGGTTCGATTCCGGCAGGTCGGAATTTTTTTCCCCATTTTGTAGCATTGTTCTTTTTTTAATCCTCTAGACCCACCGATCCATGACTTTCACATGTGTCATGAAAAAATAGTAAATCTTCGAATTTAGTCCCTAAACTTTGCGATTCCCATATAAAACCCAAAATGTCAAAACCTGAGGATACATACAGTCCTCCCAAACTTTCAATAACAGTAAGACCAAAACAGTCTTTCAAAAGGCTCAGCGCCTCAGCTTCACTCCGCAACATGAAGCTAATCCGATCCCACATTATAATCACTCACTCTATTCAACAAGAGTTGGACACTGATTTGATCCAGCTGTGGCAATCACTAAACGTCCTTATTATATTCTTCTCAATCTTAACTTCTTATCCAGGACTACTCTTCAAGTTCCAAGTGATGACATTCTGATCACTTACTTTGCGAAGAACCTTTTTAGCCAAACTGTACTCTCCCTTTATCATAAGACTCAATGATTAGGTCTGTGTTAGATACACCAGGAGACAATGAGAGGAACCACATAAGAGCCACGAGCAATGTATGAAAGGTTACAGCTTCTGTAAGATGTAACCAAGAAGACAACAAGAGATGGGCATGTTCTGTATCCGAGCTTAAAGATGTAAACATGTGCTTGAAGAACACATTTGGCATGTGATGGAGCATTGCATGATTCAAGAACTTGTTTCAACATCAGAAAATAAAAATACTTGTTAAATCACAGTTACTAGAGGCAGAGCATAGCAAGTAAGGTTAAATAATCATTTATAATAGGGAGATCAAGACAAGCTTCAATTCAGTTCCCATGTAATGATGTTGATGCCTATAAATAAGAATTGGTTTGTCATCTATATGAATTTGGAATGATGACTAAGCCAACATTAAGTTTACTATCCTGAACTTCAGTTAATAAAAAAAGGAGAAACAGAGAAACATATGAGATCTCAGAGTGGTCATGAGATCTTGTGCAGACCAATGTTGAGATCAGAAGATATGGAGATAAGAAGTGGCTGAGAGTAATGCCATTCCGCTTTAAACACTCTCTTCTGATGAGCTTTTATTGATTGTGTCGGTTTACGAGCATTGTACCTGCCACAAGCCAAGCAAGACAACAATACTCTTAAAATCACAATCCAAAACTAAGCCACCAAAGATAATTCACTTTGATTACCTGATGTCAAAAACATGGATAACCGGGTCAGCTGAACCAGAGGTGATGTATAAACCAACAGGAGACCAACACTGGTTTATCAAAGCTGACTGTGATTCACTACTGTCTTGCTTCCAACCAAACGAATGAAGTTCGGTTCTCCTTAGTCTGATATCAAACAGTCGAAGCTGTTTCTCCGGTTCCCTGTCAAGATTCTACATTAGTGAATTCACAAGTAAAAAAACATGTTCAAATAAGTTTCTTCTTACCCGGATTGAACCATGAATAGATTGAAGTCACAAGGATTAGAGAGAACGCTCATGCATTTATACTCTATTTGATGCTTGTAGTCTGCTCTACCAACTTGAACATCAAACCCGTATATTCTTTTGTCTGCTCCAACCGACAAAACAACATTCTTGTTCCTCATCCCATCAACTCCCATTACAGCAGCTGAGTGTAGATTCCTGTGTAGAGTTTTCGACTTCCATTTGTTTTCTTCATCATCATCACTCTCGTTCCATAGAACCACAGCGTGATCACTTCCTCCCGTTACAAAGCATGTGTTTTCCCATGGCATGAACTTTATGTTGTTGATTATTCCTTTCACGTGTGGTTTATTTTCCAGGAAAGTAACCTTTTACCAACACAGAAAAAAACAAAATACCTAGTTTGAGTGACTTTCCACAAGAAAAATATGAGTTGTGTGTGTGTTGGTCTTTGTTACCCCGCGTGTCTTGTTCAGATTTAGGATCGATATCTGAGAGTCACCATCGTCTGCAGTGTATGCAGAGAAAAGAGTGTTCCCGGATGGGTGCCAGGCCATATCTTCTCCCCATCTTCTTTGTTTTCGAGATAAACAGTCGGTGGTACTAAGCAGTGATGCAGCCAAGCTTGCAGAAAAGAGATCACAAGGGTGTATTAACTACATGGAGAGAAGTTAGTAAGGCTTTCAATCTTGTTTCCATTGGTTCTCCCAAATATTGCATGGAACCATGAAACTTGAATCTATAATGCATTAGCACATATGTTCCATTCGTTCTGTTTTGTTTACTAAGTAAACTAATCCTTCTAGTTGGCATAGTAACCAATATAGACAGCAAAAAGATACTCAACCATTAAGAATACAAAAACTTGAGTGAATGAATATACAGAGATACTGATATATATATAACTCTAAAATCTGAGGCCACAAACCTAAAAAGACTGGTGCTTAATACAATCTACTCAGACAAGAGAATGACTAAAGTGGTGGGGAGAAAAGCAAACCTTCCAGGTTGTAGTTGCCATAAACTGACCATGCCATCCAGAGAACTTAATGATACATAAGGAAAGATATCAGATTCCAGAGTATTTCAAATTCACAATAGCATACTAATGGGTCTTGTAGTCTTTGTACCTTGTTGCAAACAGCTGTTCATTTACAGGACAAAGAATCAAGCTTCTTAACTTTCTCTTGTGTTGACTGGAGATTTGGTTGCTAGAATGACACTTGATTGTAGTTGGTGAAGAGTTTCTAGCTATAAACCGAATCAACTCTTTATGCTCCTTGTGCTCTGCAATAAAGGGACACAGATATTCAGACAAGTCTTTTTTTTTTTGAAATACCAGGAAGTTCGGATACAAAGCCCGTAATCCCCATATATAATATTAGTTTCGACCAACAGTCAGTCGAACCAGATACCTCTGACACATGGTCATGGTACTCTCCATTTGAGCTAAAGAACTCTGGTCATAAGTTTAACATAAACAAAAAGACGAACATAGAATGTTCAAAGAGCTTTACCGAACTTCCTTTTCGTCCCTCTGTCTCGATCTCGGCTAGCTTTAAGATTAGGAGTGTCACGAGAAGAAGTTTCAGGCTTTTGTTTCACAGCAACAGTTTTGGTCTTGGAGTTGGAGATACTGTCACGAGAAGATGCTTCAGGCTCTTGCTTCACAACAACAGTTTTGGCCTTAGACTTGGAGATACTACTAATACTTGTAGGAAAAGATTTATCACAGGGTTTAAGTATCTTGCTAGGTGATGGAGATGGATAGTCTTTCCTAGAAGATGTTTCAGGCTCTTGCTTCACAACAACAGTTTTGGTCTTGGACTTGGAGATACTATTAATACTTGAAGGAACAGAGTTATCACAGGGTTTAAGAATCTTGCTGCTAGGTGATGGAGATGGATAGTCTCTCCTAGAAGGAGTAAGGTTTGTTGTAGATTCATCATTAATCTCTTTCTCTGCACTACTAATAGTAAGGTTTGTTGTAGAATCATCATCATCATCATCATGGCTACGAAGGTTAGATAACTTAGCTTTAGAATCTCTCAAACTTCTTTGTGCTTCAATAAGCTGAGAAAGCCCCAAAAAAAATCAAATACAAATCATTCCCAGAAAGGAAAGGGAAGTTAAAGTCAGAACACAAAACCTTGGATTGGTAGTTAGAGATGTGATGCTTGAGACGATCTATCTCAGCTGAACGGTGCTCTACTAAAGCGACGAGGGCTTGTTCCTGCTCTTCTCTGCAACCTACATTATTAGCTTCTTCTTCTTCTTCTCTTTTCAATTTAGGTTTCTTAGGCGTCGTGTGAAGCTCGCTCATTTCGGATTCTTAAAGCTTAAAACGACAAAAGGGGATCTGATCGTACGTATCCTCTCGTGTCTGGTTTCAACAAGATACAAGCTTCCCTAAACAGAAAACAGAAATAGATTAGAGAAAAATTAATTAATGAAATGAACAAAAGAACATAATTTGGTAAATAATTAAATAGGCTATTTTGGTATATACTTCCATGGATATATCTCTTCCAATTAATGTCGAAAGTAATAAGTATCTCTTAGCATTAATTTTATTGTTAAAAGTAGATTTTCCAACTAATTAAATGAATTTGTTAAGTGTTTGTTTCTATTCTTTTTTTCTATTCTCTCACTCTAGTTTCTAGAAAGAAATAATTTTCTGACCTACGTCAGATTTCATCTTTGCAATATATTTCTGATTTTTTTCTGTTGTTTTGTTTTGATTTTTTATTTGTAACTAATCTTAAAAAAAAAAAGAAAAAAAGTCTTTTTGAATTTAGATTTTATTTTCTGACTAAGTTTTAAACTAAAACCAGATCTGATTATTTTCTGGGTTTTTAATGATAAAATTCACCTACTATTTTCAAATCTGAAGAAAAACCATCAATTAATATTTTAAATCTTGAATTTACAAACCGCTTACATGTATATCTTATCAATCTATAAGTTTGTTTATTTTGGATGGAAAACAGATAAGAGATTATAGTTAAGGATTTTTATAACTAAATACTTGTAAAATGCAACAGAAAACATATTCACAAGAGATATAAGCATATATTCTCTAAATATACGTAGCCTAATACAGTATATTATTACGATTTTAAAAGTAAGAGAGTTAATGCAAAATTCTTGTATAAAATTGAACAAAAACTTTCAGGACATTAAGAGCTTCTTCACCAAGCTTTGTATCTACATTATTATTTATAGGAACGTATGCAGTGATGAGATTTTAGAGATCGGTTGTGCGAACAGCAGCATTGCTACTACTGGCTTTGTCATCTTTCCTGGTTGACACTTTCTTGCGTTTCCTCTCAGATTGTGGCTCCTTTGCCTTTAGCTCATTGCACAATGATCTCAAAGACGCAGCTAAGTTATCGTTTCTGTGCGCTGAAAACTCCATAGAAAAAACATATATGAGAGTCAGAACGAACATGTGTGAGTGAGAAAGGGAGAAAGATAATGAGTTAGTACCGGAGAGAACAACATCGTCCATATTCACAACTTTGCGTCCAGCATGATGAGCAAAGAGTTCAAGGTCCTTTGCAACATTCTCTGTTCTCACAACAAATAAGCAAAAACTTTTAAGACTAAAATACGATTCCTTTTCCTCTAATCTTCTACAAGAGTCTTAGCTAAACCAAAAGCATCCACCACACACCATGCTCAAGGAAATCTCACTATCTAGGCCAGATATGTTGAACAAGATTCGTTTATTTTGCACTTATCTCTGAAGAGAACCCTTCTCTTCACCAGACCAATCTGTATTCCCCTGAAGCTATGATTAAGATTTGAAATGAATTGAAGAGAGATCAAAACCTGCATATTTGAAGGCTAGATCGGCCACGCATGCTACAACAGGTCCTGCTATCTCCATTCCACTTTTCTTTGCTGCTCAAACCCCAAAAAAAAACTCAAAATTGATTCATCAAATCCCCATAATCTAATTCGAGATCCAAGATCGATTCAAACATTTTTAGCTAATGATTCTCGGACGAAGGATATGGGAAACATCGATTCGTTCGAATCAACGCAGATGGTGAAATCAAATTGAAATGAGACGGAGAGAATCTAACCCTCGGCTTCGGCGATAGAGATAGCGGAGAGTCTGAATCGGTCTCTGATGAGATCGTCCATAGAGTCTTCTTCAACCATTAGGTCTTCCTGGAGATCGCTTTTGTCTTCTCCTCCTACGTCCATGGCGTTAGCAAACGAGCTTAGGTTTTCGCCTGACAAAGGGGGGAGATTTTTACGCGGGAATACAAGACGCAAAGCGCTGCGTTTTAATCTGACAAGAAACTATAAACGGAGTGTTTACTGCCCCTAAACGCCAGTTAAGCGGCAGATTAATATATAGCGCCTAGCCGTATACATAGACTTCTTAACAAAAAAAATATATAGATATACACTTTTATATAAAATATAAATATAAGCTTAATATATATATATATATATATATATATATATATTAGTTTTAGAAAACTAAACATAAAATATATTTTTAATGAAATTTGTATGTATAAGTATATAGTTTTACATATATAAATAGTTTCAAATTATAAAAACTAAAAACATTTTAAATATATAAAGCTGATGAATTTAAAATAATTTTGCAAACAATTAAACTAATATCTATAATCATATAAATACATGAAATATATAAAAGTAATATAAATAATAGCATTAAGAAAATATATAATAATATTAATAGTTATTCTTTTGAAAGTTAATGCTTAAAATCCGTTTAGGTGTCCACATAGACCGCATAATATAAACCTAAACGCTATTATGCGTTCAAATTATATAAATCCGTATAAAATACTGTATAAGTGAAAAACAGTATGGTCGATTACCGTATAGCGCCTAAACGTCGCCTAGGCGGATGACTAGACCCGTATAGCACCTAAAACACCGCCTAGACGGATGACTAAATCATATTTAAGAACACTAATTTTACCTTTTATCTTACACGACAAAAGCGTAGCATTTTAATTTGAAAAGAGTAGCGAGTATAAAATGGAGTGTTTATATTCAACATTTTTACCTGAAATACTTGATATCTTATCTAGTTTCAGTTACATTCAGCACTTTATCCGAAATCTCAAATATATTATTTGAATTATTTGAAATAATTAAACCAAAACTACATAGACTAATTTTACTATCCAAACCGACTTGAACCCAAAACTATCTAAATCGATCTAACACATAAATTTGTTGCTTCTTATATAAGTCCTCTAATCCCCTGTCTAATTCTTGAGACTAATATCCAAAAAAATTATGCCTAATTTTTATCAAACAAACGGTCTCCAATGGCGATATTAACATCAAAGAATTTAGGAATTCTATCATTGAAACTGTAATATCTATCAAAGTGCTGAGGGAAAAGTATGAGACAACGGTTAAGGGATTTGTTTCTTCCCTTCCTAAGGAGAGTACCTATTACGAAAACATTAAGTGATTACCTTCGCTTTCTTAACATTTTTTTCTCCCCTTTCTCTATGACTTTCTCTTGTTTTTAATCTTTATTGGATAAATGATCCGATGATTTCTTCAGCATCAATGCCGGTTCCTCTTTCTATTATTATTATGTTAGTTTTTAAGCTTTTAGTAGGAATTCAATCTTGTTTCAACTAAAAAGAAAATATCGAAAAAGAAAAAATATATATATTCTATATTATTTATGTTAAGTATAAAAATAGTAACCTATTGGGTACAAACTAGTTATCACTAAACTTTATTCAAATATCTGCTAGCATAACTATTGTTGTATAGTAACTTTATTTAAAACAATAACTTACTAGCGCCTTGGATAGAAGCAGTAAAAACATATTCTTTCGACCCTGAAGATAATTTTTGGCTTTTTTCAAATGTTATCATTAGATTGATATGGTTAAAGTAGCTGATGAAGCAGGTTCAGCATCACTTAAAACCTTTTAAAACTTTTGCTATTACACATGTGCGTCATTACTGGTCTATAAACGGAAGATATTTCCATATATAAAAAGAGAATTCGTCCAAAAAAATAATGAACATGGCAAGAATGGCCAAAAGAAATATGAACATACTGGATGACTAAAAAAAGCACAGACTTTCATTGACTTTTACAGTTTATTAAGACCGTTACGATTGACTAACCAAATTAACCCACCGTTAACAGAGTTAACAAATAATTTAGATGACGTTAATTTTGGGTGTTAAACAATACGACACCGTTTTATCGGTTTGTCTGATTAAAGAGAAATGAATGAAACGACGTAGTTTCATTCGTTTTTGAAATCAAAAATATGTGCTCTATGGGGATCGAACCAGTGCCCTCCTCTTTAATTATACGGGTTTTTTTCCACTGAGCTAATGGACTTTACAATAGATTGACGAACAGAGTTTCTTATATTATCTTCGAATCCCAGTTAAATGAATCAAAAAGAAACGACGACGTCTTCTCCTAGCCCTAAATTCCCAAATCATAAAATTCTTCAATCTCCTAGCTCGATTCTCTTCAATCTCTTCTCGATTCTCACCTTGCCTTCTTCGATTTTCTCGATTCTCACCTTGCCTTCTTCGATTGTCAGATGATGAGTTCGGGTAGTGAGGATTCGTCTGTGAATACGATGGGTATTCGTGGTATCCCGGAGCAATGCGGTTGTGGTCGAAGATGTGTGATTTACACATCGAAAACAAAGGAAAATCCAAGAAGAAGTTTCTTTAGATGCCCAACATTTCGAAATGTAAGTGTTTTCCCGTTTTTAAATTGATTATGGGTCCTGTGAAATTGTTTGAACATAGATTTTGTTCATGATTTGTGTCCAGGATCACTTGTATAAATGGGTAGATGAAGCTGTCTACGAAGAGGTTCAAGATGCATTGCCTAAAGTTGATTCCTTTGCATCGGATTTGAGGAAGCTTAAAATGGAGATAGACAGCCTCAAAAATGAAGTTAAGAAGCTGAATGTGATCATGAAAGTGGGTTTTCTGGTGGCATCAGCTTCTTGTGTTGTGTTCTTCATGAGAAAGAGGCAGTAGAAATGGGTTGTCTTTGAATTGTGATGTCTTGTGTTGATTCTCTAATGGTTATTTTCATCTAGGAGGCTATGTTTGTGTAATTCTGTAATGGTTTAAGACTCATATTGTAAGACTCTTCTATGTTATGGATGATGATGTTAGACTTTATTTACTTCTTATTCTTCATTCTAATCGATTAGACAAACAAAAAAGAACAAAACATAAACCATTTTCATTGTTTAACACAACATCATCAGCATCTTAAAACAAGAGCATCCGAGAGAAACAACATCATCATCCTAAAAGAACATCCGAGAGAAACAACAAAACAAGAGCATCCGAGAGAAACAACAAAACAAAAGAGACAACATCATCATCTAAGAGAACCATCTTCCCCACGTTCCTGTCTGTGATGCTTGTGAAGATTGGGGAACTTCCCATCGTGATGGTTGACCTTGTGAAGATTGGGGAGCTTCCCATGGTGATGCTTGAGCTTGTGAGGAGTGAGCTTGTGAGGATTGAGCTTGTGAGGATTGAGCTTGTGAGGATTGAGCTTGTGAGGATTGAGCTTGAGAAGCTTCAAAATGTAGTCCCTGTATCATATAAACCAATGGTCAATAACCTCAACAAACTCATACACATTACCAATAGCTAAAAAACTAAGACCCTTACCTGATATTTCCTTGGTCTGCCTCTTGGTTCTTAGGTGGACTCGGAACAGAACCTTTATTACATTTGTTCTTGTAGTGGCCTTCTTCTTTGCAGTTAGAGCATGTCATTACTCTGTTTGCACGGCTCATCTTGGTAGTAGACTTTGTCTCATTAGCTCCCTTCTTTCTGTCATGGTTTTTAGGCCTACCAGGATTACCAGTTCGATTAGGTGGTGGAATCACACCTAATCTATTGGTCTGAGGCCACTCTATCATCCCATTTAGAGGAGTGATCCCATAACTGTACGTCTCACGCCACTTAGAAGTTGTGTAGCACTCAGCAACAAATTCAGAAAGTTTTCTCTTCGCACCAAGGATGACCTTAGCAGCATGGATGCACGGAATACCATTCATTTGCCAGCCTCGACATGCACAAGTCTGCTTCTCCAAACTCACAACATAGCACTGGTCTTGATACTCCACCTCAGTCTTTGGTCCAATTGCCCAACGCAATATACACTCGTGGCACTTCTTCTCTACCCTGTCTAACTCTTGATGTGTCTTCATGGTAAATCTAGTCTTCCTGTCTGTAGCCATCTTGGACCGGGTGAAGTTCCTAGTCATACATTGGCGCCTTATCTCCTCTAACAAGTCGAGCAAAGGCTTCTTCCTAGCCTCCCTGATGGTCTTGTTGAAGGACTCACACAAGTTGTTCAGATTGTCATTGCAATGGGAGCCTATCTTGAAGAAAGCTCTAGACCAAGTCTCTGGCTTTGTCTTCATCAGAGATGCATGAGCGAGTGGATCATAGCTCTTAAGCTCATCCATGTTGTACTTGAACATACCAGGAGTGTATGACCTTGCAATGCACCAAAAGAACCTCTGTAACCTTAGATCTTTTCCACCTTTCCTCCAGTTCTCGTAAATATGGCGACAACACTGCCTATGCTCAGCTTCTGGAAGGAGGTTATGAACTGCCTTCACTAACCCCTACACAAACAAATAAATCAGAAAAACCTCAAAACATCTCAAATATTAGAAAAAATTCAGAAAAATCAAAGTGTTTACCTTTTGTTTGTCAGACATTATAACGAAACCTTTCCCATCTTCCAATCCCAAATCCAAGGCCAAACGTGTCACAAACCAATCCCAGTTTGTATCATTCTCTATCTCCACTACAGCCCAAGCAATAGGGACAATCCTATTGTCTCCATCTCTTCCAACCGCAGCCAACAACTGTCCCTTGATGTCCCACTTCAAAAAGGCTCCGTCTAAGCCAATAACTGGTCTACAAGTCTTCTTCCATGATTCCTTTTGTGCTTGGAAACACATGTAGAGCCTGTAGAACTTCTGCTTGCTTCGAATCGTGGCTCCTGGTATGGTCTCAATGTCCATGGTCGATCCAGGATTGCTCCTAAAGATCTCTGCTTGGTAATCCCAGATTTTATCAAAATGCTCCTCATGGGTCTTCCTCCTTTCTCTCATCACCTTCGTCTTCGCCTTAATGCATGAGTTTTCTTTGACGTCCATCTGATACTCCCGCAAGATCTCCGCATGTATCTCCTTTGCTTTGATCTTTGGATTCAGCCTCAACCTCTCCGCAAATAGACTTGCAATTGCTGACCTCTTAAGTATCCTCGACTTCCCTGTCTTCTCACACCTATGGTCATTGACGTATGTCTTTACCATCAACTTATGTTTCCTCCTGTCGTAAGAACAGTAGACCATCCACGGACATGGAACCTCATCATCTCTCATCTCGGCAGCACATTTTGCACCCATCTTCAAGCTACTGGATATGTAGAACCTGATGTTGTATCTGGTTTTGAGGGTATACCTGAGACAAGTATGTTTGAAGTCCTCAACATCTGAAAAAGTCTTGCCAAGCTGAAGTAGCTCCTCTGGATTAGTGTCTGCTCTATAAGCTTGTGCAGGTATCATCTCCTCTTCATTTTCATCATCTGATGACACAGGATCAGAGATTTTATTTTCATCCCAAGCATAATCATCCCCTTCGTCTTCATCAATCTCACACTCATCATTTACTGCTTCATCACCAAAATGAAAACTCAAATCTCTACAGTTTTCTTCCTCTATGCCACCAATGCCATCCTCATCTTCCAATTCAACCTCATCATCTACTAATGAGAGCTTACCCTCATCGCCTACATCTCCAAATTCCTCTATTTCAACCAAAGCATCTTCATTTGTCGGACATTCTTCTCTGTCTTCATCACCATATGTCACAGACTCCGTCGTCACCGTAACAGTCTTTGTCGTCACCTTTTGCTTCTTCTTCGAGTTTCCAGGACGAGCCAGAGTTGAACCACCATATGAAGTTCCACGCCTCGTGGTCTTCTCCGGAGATGACAAAGTCACAGAAGCACTCCCATCACCACCTTTCTTCGGCGGCGACCCATATGAAGTTCCCCGCCTTGTCTTCGACGGCGGAGTAGATGCCAACAACTCTATCCCTTCAACTCTTTTGCTCTTCCTCGATCTTTCCGGCGACAAACTCACAGAACCACCGCGTTTTCCACTCTTCTTCGCCTGTTGAACCGCTTCTTCACTCCCACCACCATATGAAGTTCCACGCCTCGTGGTCTTCTCCGGAGATGACAAAGTCACAAAAGCACTCCCATCACCACCTTTCTTCGGCGACCCATATGAAGTTCCCCGCCTTGTCTTCGACGGCGGAGTAGATGCCAACATCTCTATCCCTTCAACTCTTTTACTCTTCCTCGATCCCTCCGGCGACAAACTCCGGTTCGCCTGTTGAACCGCTTCTTCACTCCCACCACCATCTCCATCCTTGTTCGATTGTTGAAACGCTTCTTCACTCCCGTAACCGAAATTCCTCATCGCTGCTCCAAAGATCACGACCTCTCTTCCATTCCTTGTGAACTTCGTCTTCACCATTCCCTCACGATTTCAAAAAGCCCCAAATCGATTTGAGTTTCTGGGAAATTAGGGTTTGTTTTTAAATTTCATTCATCCAGTCGTTAACTCAATAAAACGAAGTTTGTTTCATAATATTTCGAGAAGTCCACTAGCTCAGTGGCAAAACACCCCCCATCCCCCCGTAAAGACCACGAGTTCGAGTCCACCCTTCCACCATTTTTTTAAAATAAAACGACGACGTCTTGACATTTTGTATTAAACCAAAAAATTGAATGAAACGACGTAGTTTTGCTAAACGGCTGTATTTAACGTTGATTAACCACCGTCTTAACTGTCAGTTAACGGTGTCTTAATCTGGTCGGTCAATCAAAGTTTCTTAATAAACTGATAAAAGTCAACAAAAGTTCAGAGTTTTATTGGCCAGCCTCGAGTCTATATTTCTTTTGGCCATTCTTGCCATGTTCAGTATTTTTTTGGACGAATTCCCTATATAAAAATGAGGTTGGATATAATCCATGTCACACTCTCGACCTCTAAGAAAAATAAGTGGACGAACGAACATAAGTGGTAACGTCTACATAAATGGAAAAGGAATAATTTTTCTTTAAAAAACGAGAAAAATTGATGTCGTACACGCAAGCTCTAACATAAACGCAATTGACAATTGAGTCCTTTGTCCAGATGCATTAAGACACCGATATTAGAGGGTACAATAATCATTTTCCAATACCCACTCGGTTGAACGCCACGTGTCTCGATCTTAGACTCTTTGGATCGGACGGTGGTGAGTCTTTATGTAGCCAAATTCTCTTGTGACTGTTAAAAAAATTGGTTTAGCTCTGTACCGAGAATGTACCATGTGTTTTCTTGTTTCACATTTTATATAAAGTAAAACATGTATTTTAGGTTCGAGTTAAACAATTTTACACAGAAATTTCATTAGATTGACCAAATTGCTGAGTTTCTCCGTCGGTTTGTTAGTCGATTAAAAAACCGGTCGGTAGATGACCTAAACCGAACCGGTAAGTAAGTCGGTTTAGCTTCCTGATATTTTTTCAGTTGTATAAAGAAAAAGAAGAATCGAAGAGAGAGATAAGATAGGGTGAAGATTAAAGCACATCCATCTGTTTTTTCATTTCTCTCTCTCTCTTTCTTTCTTTCTTTCTTTCTTTCTTCTTCATCTTATCGTCCTCGTCGACCTTTGATCCTGCGTTCGGTTTAGGTGAGGGGATTTTTACTTAAATTCGTGTACTGGATCCTTTCAGAAAGATTCTTGGTCATCGGTGGTGTTTGTTCTTGAGCTTCTTGAAGCTTACAGCTTCGTAATTGTCAAACCTAGGGTTTTGTGTTCTATTGAGTAACGATTTGAGCTAAGTCGAATTCGATTTTCTGAGCTAAGTTGTGTGTTGAGCTTCGTAGATGATTCTAGTAACTCGAATCCAAGCTTCACTTATCTAAAGTTCTTTGTTTTTTTTTTTTTTTTTAAATTTGATAGTATCTGAACTGGTCTTTTGTAGTCTTGAGCTTCATATGTATAGCAGAGTCATGGATTTTTTTTTAGTTATACTAACTCATTTATCTTCATTGATTTAGGAAGTCATGGCTATGGCCACAAAGGTGCTGTCTCAATCCACTCCACTGTCTTTAGCCTGTTCCCAGAGGAATGTTCCCTCTCGTGGATCTGGTAGTTCAAAAAGATCGGTGAAAATGATGTGCACTCAGTTACAAGTGTCTGGTTCAAGAATGCAAGGGTTTTTGGGGTTGCGTGGGAACAATTGCTTAGACACTCTAGGGAGATCCCGTCAAAGTTTCGGTGGTAAGGTGCGGCATGCAATGAATGTGCCCAAGGGGAAAGGTAGCCGGGGTGTGGTCAAAGCAATGTTTGAGAGGTTTACTGAGAAAGCTATCAAGGTTATTATGCTTGCTCAGGAGGAAGCTAGGAGACTAGGCCACAATTTTGTGGGGACCGAACAGATTCTTCTAGGTCTTATTGGTGAGGGTACTGGAATTGCTGCTAAGGTTTTGAAGTCTATGGGGATTAACCTTAAGGATGCACGTGTGGAGGTTGAGAAGATTATTGGAAGGGGCAGTGGGTTTGTTGCCGTTGAGATCCCGTTTACTCCTCGTGCAAAACGTGTTCTTGAGCTCTCACTAGAAGAAGCTCGCCAGCTCGGTTAGTACCTTCTCTATATCTGGTATCTATGTTGACCGTGAAGTGTATTATTATGTATTATCGATCCAGCTTAGAGAAATGTTGCCCCTGCTGTTAGCTGTTTGGCTACTCTTTTTATTTTCCATTTTACTTTCTAGTCTATACCTATTTCCTTGTGATAATAACTGCTTGCGTGGATTATCAGGTCACAATTACATCGGTTCCGAGCACCTTCTACTTGGTTTGCTACGTGAAGGTGAAGGTGTTGCTGCCCGAGTCCTTGAGAATCTAGGTGCAGATCCTAGTAACATTCGCACTCAGGTAAAGTAGTCATCTCTAAAATGATATTTCATTTTTGATATATTTTGAACTGATAGTACAAAGCATCAATAATTAATTATATTGGATGGCTAGGTGATACGCATGGTGGGTGAGAACAATGAGGTCACTGCTAATGTTGGAGGAGGAAGCGGCAGCAATAAGATGCCAACTCTTGAAGAGTACGGGACAAACTTGACGAAGCTAGCTGAGGAGGTACTTATTTGTTGATCTTAGCTTTTGCAGAGATGATATTATTTGAAACTTACCCAAATCTTTTCTTTCATTTCAGGGTAAATTGGACCCAGTTGTTGGTAGGCAGCCGCAAATAGAACGTGTCGTGCAAATTCTTGGCAGGAGAACTAAGAACAACCCATGTCTTATTGGAGAACCTGGTGTTGGTAAGACAGCTATTGCCGAAGGACTAGCGCAGCGTATTGCCAGTGGAGATGTTCCTGAAACTATTGAAGGGAAGAAGGTAAGCACAATTCCTGTCTGTTTCTTATACTTGTCGAAATGATTATAAGTGAGTGGTATGGCGAGTCTTATCTCCTTGACTTCAAATATTCCATGCAATGCATACTAGCTCATAACATCTAGGCACATATTTTATGAGTCACGGATTCCAATTTACTGGGTCAGTTGGTGATTCTTTCTATGCCAAAAGGATCCGAAAAATAACATTACTGCATAAGTTCTCTGTCAGCACACTGGTTCGTGCAGATTAACTCTCTGATACTTGTTTCTGGGAGAGATGTTTATGCTTCTGTAATAATATGAACACTGTACTTAGCATTTTAGACTCACGTCACAAGTTGAGGAATCTGATGGTTCTTGTGTTTTCTCTTTTTGTGTAATTTCAGGTTATAACACTTGACATGGGTCTTCTGGTTGCTGGAACGAAATACCGTGGAGAGTTTGAAGAGAGATTGAAAAAGCTTATGGAGGAGATAAAACAGAGTGACGAGATCATCTTGTTTATCGATGAAGTGCACACGTTGATTGGAGCAGGAGCTGCGGAAGGTGCAATTGACGCAGCTAACATTTTAAAACCAGCCCTCGCTAGAGGTGAATTGCAGGTAATCTTTCTGTTTGATCCGATTCACATGACAACGCTCTGCACTTCTTTGTAATTAATTATTAGTATTATCCTTTCTGCTACAAATCACGGCAGTGCATTGGAGCGACAACATTAGACGAATACAGGAAGCACATTGAGAAAGACCCTGCATTGGAAAGAAGATTTCAGCCAGTGAAAGTACCTGAACCTACTGTGGATGAAACTATTCAGATCCTAAAGGGTCTGCGAGAGCGATATGAAATCCACCATAAGCTTCGTTACACTGACGATTCTTTAGTAGCAGCTGCACAGTTGTCATACCAGTATATCAGGTAGCTGATCTCTCAGATTAATAGTTAATTAGCTTTAGTTTTAGACTTTCTGTTGATGGTGTTTTAAGCGTTACATCTGATTGTAATTTTATTACAGTGATCGTTTCCTTCCTGACAAGGCAATTGACTTGATCGATGAAGCTGGTTCTCGGGTTCGACTTCGTCATGCACAGGTATGGGTGAATCACATGCTAGGCGTCTGTTAGTTATAGCACTTTTATTTTTGATAATTTTTTTGCTTGTTCGGTTATGTAGGTCCCTGAGGAAGCTAGGGAGCTTGAGAAGGAGCTTAGGCAGATAACAAAGGAGAAGAATGAAGCTGTCCGTGGCCAGGACTTTGAGAAGGTATACACATATCGTTTATATTTATTCCTTTCATAATTGTTTTACATCTCATCAGAACCTTTATGAGATGTAATTTCATTTCAGGCTGGGACACTTCGGGATAGAGAAATTGAGCTTAGAGCTGAGGTATCTGCTATCCAAGCAAAAGGCAAGGAGATGAGCAAAGCAGAGAGTGAGACTGGTGAGGAAGGTCCTATGGTGACAGAGTCAGACATCCAACACATTGTCTCTTCATGGACGGGTATCCCTGTGGAGAAGGTATCAACCGATGAGTCTGATCGCCTCCTCAAGATGGAAGAAACCCTCCACAAACGTGTCGTAGGCCAAGATGAAGCTGTCAAAGCCATAAGCCGAGCCATTCGCCGTGCACGTGTTGGACTCAAGAACCCTAACCGTCCAATAGCCAGTTTCATATTCTCTGGTCCTACTGGTGTTGGGAAATCAGAGCTTGCCAAAGCTTTGGCAGCTTATTATTTTGGATCTGAAGAAGCCATGATTCGTCTAGATATGAGTGAGTTCATGGAGAGGCACACAGTCTCAAAACTCATAGGTTCACCTCCTGGATACGTCGGTTACACTGAAGGAGGTCAGCTAACAGAAGCAGTTAGACGTCGCCCTTACACAGTCGTTCTATTCGACGAGATAGAGAAAGCCCACCCAGATGTTTTCAACATGATGCTTCAGATCCTCGAAGATGGTCGACTAACAGACAGCAAAGGAAGAACAGTGGACTTCAAAAACACACTTCTCATCATGACATCAAACGTTGGAAGCAGTGTAATTGAGAAAGGAGGAAGACGTATTGGTTTCGACTTAGACTACGACGAGAAAGATAGCAGCTACAACAGAATCAAGAGCCTTGTGACCGAGGAGCTGAAACAGTACTTCAGACCGGAGTTCCTAAACAGGCTTGACGAGATGATTGTGTTCAGACAGCTAACGAAGCTGGAAGTGAAAGAAATTGCAGACATACTGTTACAGGAGGTGTTTGAGAGGCTGAAGAAGAAGGAGATTGAACTTCAAGTGACTGAGAGGTTCAGAGAGAGAGTAGTGGACGAAGGTTATAACCCAAGCTATGGAGCTAGACCGTTGAGAAGAGCTATCATGAGACTTTTAGAGGATAGCATGGCAGAGAAGATGCTTGCGAGAGAGATCAAAGAAGGAGACTCAGTGATTGTGGACGTTGACTCTGAAGGTAAAGTCACTGTGCTAAATGGTGGAAGTGGCACTCCAACTAGTTCCTTGGAGGAGCAGGAAGATTCTCTCCCCGTTGCTTGAAAATAAAAAGGGAAGTGTGTTTCTCTCTTCTTTTGCTTTTCCCCCTTAAACGAAACTATGGCAAGAGAAGAGTGTCAGTGAGATACTTGGGGGTTTCGTAATATACATTCTATAAATGTAACCAATGTAATGTATAGATGACATTGTGTAGCTTTTCTCAATGCTTTTTAAGGACTTCCGTTGGTGCCAATGTGTGTTTATTGATGGGTATTGAATCAAGAAGATGGATTGGTTTGCAACCACTGATTAATGCGATGGAACGGAAGGTAATCAGGTTAGAGTATGAAAAGATAATTGGTTACCAGGAGAACATAATACATTCCAATGTGTATAAACACAACAGCTCATCCTGACCTCCTTGTCCAGGATCTTTTAATCTCTGGAACAGCTTCTTAGAATATAAACATCATGTCTAATCTGACACATGAAGATAATGTCAGGAGGATATTAACCATCCGGCCTATGACAGGATCTCCAGACATTCTGTGCTGGACTCAAGTAAGAGATGAATATAGACAGTTAAGTCTGGGCTATTATTTGCAGAGGCAGATGGATAATAGCATACAGCAGGTACATCAGATCACTTCATCTACTCATCTGCAAAACTCTGGAAACTTAGTCTTCCACCCAAGTTAAAAATGTTCTCGTGGAAGATAATCCATAACGGAATACCGCTTACTGAGAATATCATAAAGAGGGGTTGTAAAGTGGTTGACGAATGCCAACTGCAATACATGTATGTAGAGCTACATCTATCCTGCAAGACACTGTCAGATTAGTTAGACAGAGTAACGAATCCTTTAGATATGTTCCCAGATCCTTTGTTCATTATGTTGACCAATTAGCAAAAAGGCCAGGTTTATTGATAAAAACTATGTAATTACTTGGCATATTAGATTCTCTTTGTATTCCTAGTTATGAAACGAAAAGAATGATAAAAAAAAGTTCGAAACATTTGGGTTTCGGGGACAGGTTTAGACTGGTTCCTTTTAGGTTCGCATCTTCGGGTTTTTAACATTTGGATTCAATTAGGTATTTGAAAATTTTAATATGGGTTTAAATTAATTTTTTCAAGTTTGAGTTGGTTTGACTCTAACTACAATATCTATAAATCATTTATGATTTTCAGATATATAATAGATCCAGATCTATTCAAATGTTTAGAATCCGAAAAATCCAAAGTACTCAAACCTCATCAATATTTAGTTAAATCCATCACATTTATCTTTTTTAATTTTGCAGAATAACCATAATAAAGTACTAATAACTGAAATTAAACGCATATAAATTCTAATTTGTCATTTAAAATTTTCTTTTATTTGAAAGTGTACAAAAATAATAATGGAAATTACAAACAAAAAAGTTACAACTAAATTATAAGTTAAAATATACAAAATTATAATCTCGGATATTCATGTTTTATATAAAATATAAATTGGTTAGATCTATTCTGATCAGGTTTTTTGGGTTTGAATATATTTAGACAGCTTCTTTCCGTTCAGGATAAAAGAGTTTTAAATTGAGTTAGGTACTCGTAGGTTCAATTTAGTTCCGGTTGAATATATTTGGTAGGTTTCGGTTTAGATCTTAGGGTCCGGGTAAATTGCCAAGCATCTCGACTTATGGGGGTGCACGTGCCCTGGTCTAAATACATAGAATCTACGAATATAAAATAACCCTTGATTTTATATAATATTTACAAAGAATGCCACAGATATTATTCATGTATCCAAACATAAACATTGATTCTTAACAAGAAAAAAAATAAATCTAAGCTAAGCTCATTGACAATCTTTATCATTTAAATTAATGACTGCATGAAAAATGTATATGTGCTTTCCAAATTTTTATGATAAAAACAAAATTATACATATATATAACATTAAATTAGTTTTATTTTTATTCATATTCATATAAGCTACCAACTATATTTGAACTATAAAAAAATAACAATGTCAATAATTTTCGATTATAATATGAACTTATTCATTTACAATAACAAATCATGTAACTTTCAATAACAATTTAATGACTAAAATACATATTAATCTAATCTATTAAAACTGAAGTACAAATATAAAATAACCCTTGATTTTACATAATATTTACAAAGAATGCCACTGATATTATCCATGTATCCAAACATAAACATTGATTCTTAACAAGAAAAAAAATAAATCTAAGCTAAGCCCATTAACAATCTTTGTCATTTAAATTAATGACTGCATAAAAAATGTATATGTGTTTTCCAAATTTTTATAATAAAAACAAAATTATACATATATATAACATTAAATTAGTTTTATTTTTATTCATATTCATATAAGCTACCAATTATATTTGAACTATAAAAAAATAACAATGTCAATAATTTTTGATTATAATATGAATTTATTCATTTACAATAACAAAATCATATAACTTTCCATAACAATTTAATGACTAAAATACATACTAATATTTATTATAAATGATTATATATACAAAAAAATACAATGCATTATCATTTGTACGATATATATATCTAATAAGAATAACTTATGTAATTTATAAATTTAAAGAATTTAATCACCATATAATACATATACACATTTAGGTCTAGGACAGATCGAATATCTGGGGTATTCTAGGATATATGGATTCGGATATTCATTCGTCGGATTCATAAAATTGGTATTCGGATACGAATATTTGAGGTTAGGATATTCGGACTTAATCTGAATACACGTTGATATCCGAACATGTTTTTTTTAATTAAAAAAATAATTATTAAGCATCTATTTAGTCTATTTAAAATTATTATTTAAAAAACCTTAAAATCATTAAAATTTAATAAAATCAAAACTTTAGTTATTTTATATAAAAGTATATATTATATACATAGATAACTATAAATAAATTTTAAATATTTAATATTTGGATCCGATATCCAGACTTAAAATTTTACTATTCGAATTTGTACTTGGATCAATCAAATCCGTAAAATCACTATCATGATCCCTGAATATCCATTTTTCGAAGCGGATGGGATCCGAATCGGATAATGGATATTGAATATTAAGTTCAAGTCATATATACAATTATATCAAACAAATTAATTAAAATATTAAACATTCACAAAAATAACATCCGCGCAGCGGATCAAAAGCTAGTTTTGTTTTAAAACCTCAATCGGAATTGAGATTGAAATCTAAACACTATTCTCTTCTGTGTTCTACAGTCTCCCTAGAAACACACTTCTATGTCATGACCATAATAAAAACACCAATGTTCAGCAATAGCGTATCAATCTCTATGTCCGACGACGACGACTCCAACGATATAAACCGGATCCGCCCCACCCGAACCCGTAGAAAGCGCAAGAAACCGGGTCACCGAACCACCTTCGAGCTCCCACGCTACTTTCTCAGGCTTCTCCTTAGACACTGGATCGTCTTCGTTTTCCTCCTAGCCCTCGCTTTACTTCTCTTCGAATCAACCAGGATCGGAACCAAATCGGAGCTGAAACACAATCCAGATTCGAGCCCTAACAAGAAAAACGAAGGAAACTTGAATAGATTGGATCCGACAACGAAGGTTATCGGTGGTGTTAGGCAACGTAAGCTCTCTCCAATCATCGTTTTAACATTAACTGAATCTGTTATTGATAGATTTTGTGTGTGTGTGTGTTAGGTTGTTTAAAGCTTCTGCCTCCTGAAGAGCTTGAGCATCTTGATATCTTAGAGCGTAAAGATTCAAGCTTCCCTGTTAAGGAAGTTGTGTACCTAACCAATACTGATTCAAGCTCTCCGGTTCGTGGGAATGGGACGCGTTTTAATTTATTTACTGGGAACCAGAGTTTTGCTGAGAGAGAGAGTAGTTTTCAGGTCATTCACTTGGTAACTCTACATACTCGTGGTTCTTGAAGTTCTTGATTTGCTGAATATTGTTTTTTTTTTTGGTGTTGCATTAGGTAAGTGAGACAGTTCCAGTGCATTGTGGGTTTTTCAATGAGAATGGTGGGTTTAGGATTGGGGATGAGGATAAGATGTTTATGCAAAGTTGTCAAGTTGTTGTCTCGACGTGTGCCTTTGGTGGTGGAGATAACCTTTACCAACCTATTGGAATGTCTAAGGCATCGACACAAAAGGTGCATCACTGCTCTTGAATAAGCATTTTGAACAACTTGTTAGTCTTTTGATAACTTCTTTTGGTCTTCTACGTCTAAACTGTGTTCTGTGGATGCAGGTGTGCTACGTTGCGTTTTGGGATGATGTTACACTGGCAACACAGGAAGCAGAGGGTCACAAGGTTGGCGAGAATGGTTACATTGGTAAATGGCGAGTTGTGATCGTAAAGGATCTGCCTTTTATGGACCAAAGGCTCAATGGGAAAATTCCTAAGGTACCCTTTATCTGCTTCATTCGCACATGTTGTTCTCTTTACCGCATCAGCTGTTTTATTCACTGGATTTTTACTTTTGCTGATTTGTTCAAGGTACTCTGCCTTATGTTTGATATCATTTTTTGCCGTGTTAAATGTACTTTCCATTTTGTTTAATGTGGTTGGAGTCACCATATGTCTCTTCCTTTTCAAAATATTCAACCCTATATGAGTAATAATATAAAGATGTTTTCATGAAAGTTTTAATTGAATCTACATATTGTTGTTAGATGCTGTCTCATCGCCTTTTCCCGGAGGCTAAGTACTCGATTTGGGTGGACTCCAAGTCCCAGTTTAGAAGGGATCCACTGGGTGTATTAGATGCTCTTCTTTGGAGAACAAACTCGGTGCTTGCCATTTCAGAACATGGAGCTCGAGGTAGTGTATATGACGAGGCAAAAGCTGTTGTCAAGAAACATAAAGCTACACCTGAAGAAGTTGAAGTACAGATAAATCAGTACCGGCGTGACAAATTACCAGAAGATAAAAGATTCTACGGGAAGAAAGGTAAAACTCTCTTTTTATGATCTCAGTTGTGGAACACTTTTGAGGATGAAGTTTGTGACTACAAGTAGAATTTTATGCGTGTGTTTTCAACTTAACAGCTTTGTCTGAAGCCTCTGTGATTGTGAGGGAGCACACACCATTGACGAACCTTTTCATGTGCCTCTGGTTCAATGAAGTTGTCCGCTACACATCGCGTGATCAGTTGAGTTTCCCATACGTTTTTTGGCGACTGAAAGTTCTGAAGAACGTCAACATGTTCCCTGTGTGTACACGTAAAGATCTCGTCAACAGTATAGGCCATGTACGCAAGGCAAAACCGTTAGTTTAGTACATTTTCCCTTATTTTTCAATTCATTTTTTATATAAATCATTTTGTGTTTTAGCCAGTGTGATATATGGAAACTAAACCGATATTTATTAAACCAAAACCGAACTACAATTTCTTTTCGGCAATTCAAAGTTGGTGTGTTTTCTTCTGCGAAACTCAAATTTCAACATATGATGGTAAAGACTCCCTCTAGCAGAGAGTATTGTCATTACTTTTTGTGTCATGTTTGAACGTATTGTCCCGAAGTGGTTAGTCACACACTTCAAGAGGGGTATCAAAGACAGAGCGAGGCTTATACGTATGTGGATGGCCCAAAAGAGGACAATAGGCATGATTGCCACAAACCTTTACTGTGCCGAGGAAACAGTAAGCACACCACCAAACATGACCAGCTAAACATAAAACTAATGTTCTTTAGCTATGAAATTAGGGGGATTAAAAAATCTGTTGCATGTTGGCAGCATATGCGAAGACATTGAAGGTATTTCTAAGAGCGAAAAAGCAGGAAGCAAAGGACTGATACAGTTGCCTGAGAAGATAGAGGTGAAGAAGGTGGATTATAGTGCGTGAGAGAAAATGCTAAAAATAAAACAAATGAGGAATGAGAGAAATAAACCAAGAGAAAATTTAGTTTTTATGGAGTAAAAATGAATTAGCTCGTCCAACTCAACTCAGATTATGATGAGTTTGGATTTTTTTCATAAATTAGTTAAATTTAGCTTATTTATTTTGAGATGATATGTAAATTCAGATTTAAATCATTTTGATCACGGGTTAAATAAGTCAATTCATAATCTATTAAAAATAAATATAATAATAAAAACATAAAATTTCAAAATATTAAAATAAAATTCTAAACATATTTTTAAAATTAAATATTAAGAATAATTTCAAAGTGTAAAAAAAAATTCTATTTCAAGATCATTGAATTTTGTGAAACAAACGATAATCTAATATGTGTTTATATAAGAAGATTTAAATCATTTTGAATGTGAAAGTGTATATTTTTTACGATTGTCTTAGCTAATTTTCTTTCAAAAATAATTTATATATTACTTATATTCATTTTATAAAGTTAAAATGCAAAAAAATATTTAAATATAAGTATATAATATAACTCTAAAAAAATTGAGCTCGTAAGCTAAACAATGTTCATTAAAACTCACTCGTATGACTCACGAGTTAAATCAAATTTGCTCACCAAACTCATTTAATAAATTAAATTAGAAAACATAATTTGTGCTTTATAAAAACAGAGTTAAGCTAACTTAGCTCATGAACTTGCTACTCACACTTCTAGTCTCATGCGAAGATCTTTAGTAACAGTCAATTAAAATTAAATCACGTTTTCAAAAATATCAGATAAACTTTGACAAAAATATATAGCAAATAATTTAATATATATATATATATATATATATATATATAAAAATTAATATTGATTCAATAGTAAAACCTAAATTAAGAAATAATATTACTTCTTGATTGTTGAATTTTCTTTAATGAAAACATTTAGGAACATGAGAAAATGATAATATTTTCTTTAAAAACTTTTAGTTGAGTTTATGTGGAGAATTAGATAAAGAGATTTATTGGAACAAGTTAAACAACTTATCATGATTATTTGAATTATATTCAATATATATATATATTAATAGGTTTAAAGAAAAAACGCTTCTAACCTTTTAGCTTAAGAAATTATATTATGAAACAGAATGAATAAATCTAAAATGATTGAGATTTAACGAATTTGATTAAAGGGAGCGAGAATTGGTGGTGGTTTGATATAACTGAAGTGAACGTTTCACATAGTATTTGGAAAATAACTCAAACCTTTGGCGTCGAGAAAGGAGCTCAGATTAGTCACGCAAACATACATTAATCAGATTATAGATACAAAAAACACTTGTCACAAACTAGTTTATAGATAAAACGTTTCATGTTGAATTTCGTATTTGTCTAAAGAAAGAGAAGTCAAATAATGGAATCTAGCTAGTGCCAGTTTGCACAGGTACTGTTAAATCTTTGGAGATTTTGCATATACATCCGTAACTTGAATGAATAGAAAGAGAGAAAGAGTCGTGCAATTACAAAACTCAATTTCAATTTGAATAATTTTGTCTTTATATACTATTTTTATTGCATTGTAGGCCATAATATTAATTGTGAGTAAAGGTAATAGCTCGTATCATGGTGATAGAGACTTCTATGATTATCTAAACCCTAGCTGGAAAAGTTCGTTTATTCCTAAGTTGATTTTTTGGTTAATCTATTTATATTCTTCTAACAAGAGAAGATCAATACTTCCCTCAACAACAAAGTAATAAAACAGGCTGGATAAGAGTGAAGAACTGGAACATTTTTAAGCAGAAAATAAAAAACTGGAAGATATAGGTAACATTATTGATTTCATTTTGTTATTTGCATCGCACTTCTTTTTAAAAAAAAAATTTGGCCCTTTGGTTGTTTATTATTATATAATTCATGAATGGTAACATTATTTTTTAAAAAAACATTATTTGAATATAACAACTATATATGCGATCAACCTAAATTATAAAAAAGCTTTTGATACTAAGTAAATTTTACGATTGTCACATCACATATTAAAATTTAAATGGAGTTGCCTGATCACACCATAAAATGGAAGTTGTCGGTTTCTCAAAGTGAAGTAATCTATCTAATATATATATATATATTTAACGGCTTTCATATTCAATTTTTTGTTTTTTCTTTATTTTCTTTATCTCCCTTTCCAGCTGTCTTTGTAAAAAAAAAAAAGCTAATGCTAATCCATCTAATATATCGGATTCAGTATTCAGTTTTTGATATCACATATTCACTTTTTTGTACATTCTGTCATGCACTTAATTTTTGTATAAAATGCAGACGAAATACATTTTCATTGCGTAGATAGAATTCGTGATGCAAGAAAATAAAGACTCTAATCACTAGGATTAATCTTAAAAGAAGGAAACTAACCCAAGAACCATAAAAGATTTATGCACGCAGCATGCTAAGTAATCATTTCTAATATGGATTTAGTAGAAAACGAATTACATAACATTTATTTTAACCAGTGGCAGAACCACATGAAATAACAAGGGGGTATCTGCTCCCAACTCATTTTGAAAATTCCATGTAAAACATTGACTTGTTTTTAACAAATCTATCTATAATTCTATGAACAATTTTGAGTATCTCTCCTATAAAACTTTTTCTAGCTCTGCTCCTGATTTCAACTACATACCTTTGTAATAAATGACTTTGCAAGATTAGGTGTAATGTACATGTTTTCAGTTCAAACAGTAACATACTAAAACACATGATATGTAAGAAACACACATGCCTAGAAAGAGATACCAAAAAAGTACGTAGCATGCATTTGATAGGAAACAAATGACACTAAGCAGTAAGCACTATACTAATAGAAAAAAATATAAGAAACATACATTATCATTAAAACATTAACAATGTACATAACATTAAAGATATAGATAATGTAGATTTAAAAAGTGAAATATCCGAATTATATCAAAACAGTATTATGGATTTATGATTGTTTTTCTTCTTTGTATACTTAACGGTATTATGGGATTGGACTTCACACCTTATTCACATTTTCTGTTTTTACTTTTATTTTACAAAATTTTTTGTCTTCTTCTCTATAGGAAACTTCCCATGTCGATCCAAAGTGAGAAAGGGACAAAGTAGTTATTTCATTTTTACAAAAATGGACAAAATTTGTATCAGGGCGTATCCACGTAAAGATTGTTAGTGCTAAAAATTCACGCGCCAAAAAATATTTTATTTTCTCTTTTAAGCTTTACATACTATCTGTTTGGATTTGGATCGGATAATCTATCTAAAGGGTGACTGGATGAACTATATAAGCTGTAAGGTCATGATTAATCCGAGTCTCTTAAGGTGAGGCTCTTAACGAAAAATTTGTCTTTTTAATGCATTTTTTCCGCTAAAAGACAGCTCTTATGGTTCTTATTTAAGAGACGGTTCTTATCTTTTCTTAGTTAAAAGCTAAGATACGTCTCTTAGAAAAGCTAAAAACCCCACCTTAAGAGACCCCGGTTAATCATGCTCTTAAGATTTTTTAACTTTTATGTCTTTAAATCAGCTTTCAATCAGACTTTTATGTTTTAACAGTCATTAAATGCAAAAGTTTTCTACTCTTATAATGTTTATGCATTATCTTCGTGGATGATTTTTTTTGATGTATTTATGTTTTTCTTGGATGTATTTATGCTTTTCTTTTGTGGACTATATTACTTTGTAGACTAGTCTGGTCCTTCCAAAAACATGGAATTTTTTTTTTTTTTATAACATGGAATTTAGTTTAGATAAAATCAAGAAATTAACCTTGTAACTAAAGTTTAATTGATGTTAAAAACACCAAAGATATTTTGATTGTGGTCCACTCTTCACAAACACAAATCTATTACGTATGTACTCGTGCTTGTAAATAGTGGTGAATGAATACATGTAACTAATGAATCAATGCAAGAAACTATAAAATTGCTAAAAAAGAAATTATAACGATCAGTTTTCTAAATCTTGGTTGTTACTTCCAAATATTATCCACGTGAAAACTTATGATACCAGTACGTAAGAATCGTTAGTAATGCATCAAATAAACATTTCTTTTACAATAAGTTAATATATATAATGTTTTGTTAGCATACAATTATTGATATTCCAACAAAAAGAAAGAGAAAAGAAAACAGACTCGCAAAATTTGCCGCCGAAACATGGTAAATATATATAAAATCAATGAAGAAGAGATGGTCCCCAAAATACCCTTTACTCTGTTTCTCCATGCCTCTCTGAATACAAAACACAACTCCTTATATAAGCTATTCCATGTCTTTAATTGTTTCTTCCACAAACAAGAAAGAACACTCTCACAAAGATAAGAAACCAAGCTTTCCACTCTTCAAATGGCATCTTTCTCTTATTTCCAACACTACCCTCACTCTCTTCTTGATCCTCTTCTCTTCTCCACACCCAACTCCTCCGTTAAGCTCTCTGGTTTCATCGACCAGGACCCTCTCTATCACCACCAAACATTTCTACAACCGTGGATACTTCCTTGAACCCTTTCTTGATTCATATAACGTTAAGAAAACCGAAAGCTCTGATGTCAAGAAACAGATCAACACTAATGCAACCGCAGCACTCACAGGCGACCAGGTTAGCCACAGACCATCCACTACGTCCGCAGGAAAAAGTCATCGGAGGAAGACCAAAAATGGGTCTAAGTCCAAGGTAAATTTAAGTCAACTTGTAATGTGGTTTCATGTGTTTGGGACGGGGTTGTGACAGACAGAAACGTAAATGTTGGGGTGGTTTACAAATCAGGAAGGAGTAGAGGGAAGAAAAAGCAAAAAACAAAGAAATGGTAGCTCAAGCGACGTCAAAGAGAAGAGAGCGAGCGAACAAGAGCCTCCTAAAGATTACATTCACGTTAGAGCTAGAAGAGGCCAAGCTACTGATAGCCACAGCCTCGCCGAGAGGGTATATTAGTCTTTTGGCTTAAACTTTTTATTTATTTCATTAATTTGTTTTAAATATAAAATTTAGTTAATTGGATGTATAAATAATTAAATATAGGCGAGAAGGGAAAAGATAAGTGAACGGATGAGGACTCTGCAAAACCTTGTCCCAGGATGTGATAAGGTTAGCGCTAGAGACTATTTTTAATTATGAAATAATAATGTTTTAATATCCTTTTAAAGATTTTTATAATCCAAATGTGACATTAAACCGAATAGGTAACAGGGAAGGCCCTCATGTTGGATGAGATTATAAATTATGTTCAGTCCTTGCAGAATCAAGTTGAGGTGCATTTTTTTAACATATCTTATTCCTATGACATTTTAAGTTTAAAATAGTGGTTACATAAATAAAAATTATAACTATTTTACTTTTTCATTATAGTTTCTCTCGATGAAGCTAGCTTCCGTAAGTCCATTGGTCTATGACTTCGGTTCGGACCTTGATAGCATCATAGTTAGACCTGAGGTACTACTCCATCTCGATTACTTAATCCGGTTAACGATAACCCGGTTCCTCCGGTAATACCAAAAGTTGGTTACAATATCGTCTTGATGGACAGATGGCATTCATAGGAACGTCTTTTGCTAATGCAATGCCAACAACTACTATTCCTCAATTTTCTTCACTGTTGGATGATTCTATAATACCCGCACAGGCACGCCTTCAGGTATTTATATTTCCTTTTTTAAAAAAAATTAAAACATATATATATATATATATATATATATATATATTTCAAATAAAATAGTAAGGATAATCAAGAATAGATAAATTAAATATTAAATAGATGAATTATTTTGTTGCTTAATTTAGGAAGAGGGAGAAGAAATAGAGAAGTTTGTAGACAGAAGTGGGTTCAACAACAACAGCTTTTGTTCTTTCTCTTAATTAATCACATGTCGACACAAAACACAAAAGCCTGCTTTCGTGAGTTTTCTTCTGATCTTGTCTCTTCAACTAACCTCATTATTGTTACAATTATTATTGTTACTATTATTTTAACATTTCTCATATAATTTTTTTAAAAAAACTGGTTTTAGTTTCGTGATTATTGCTATTGTTATTGGATGTAGGTTGATTCAATATCCTCAAATATGCAGGGAGGGGATAAAATCTACTTAAGCCAGGGCTGGTTTAGAGGATGTAATTAATTATTCCTTTTAGAGAAAATAAATAAAAAAGCTCATTTTCATATGTAGCCACGAGATTTTCAACATCATTATCTGCATGCATGCTCATACCATACATTCATCGCCATAATCATCAAACGTCGTCGTCATCATCATCATCAAATGATAAAAGAGATGGTCATATGAGGAAAGGGCAGAGGCAATTCGATGGAGGAAATAGAGACATATAAAACAAGATCGCTTAGCTTAATTATAGTGTTTTAATAGTATATGATTTAAATTTGAATACTTTGGATTATTCACTTATTAAGTATATCCCTTTAGTTCTTGTAATTTAGCTGGTTGTGTAAGATTTCTTGCACAAATCTTTTATTTATTTCTCCATTCTTTTTATGTAAACTGGTCCACACACTCATGTTATATTTCTTGAACATAAATATAAATATGCGGGTGTAAAAAAAACCCAAACATATAAATATTAAGATTCGTTTTCTGTCAATTCATTTGTTGGTATTATATTATGTCAGAAAATATTAGATTTCCCTTCCTGGAACGCTTCAATGTACAGTTGAATAGTTTGGTCATAGTTTTCTGCTCTCACTTGTCACGCATTGATAACCCCCATTCCCCTGTCTTGTCAAATTACAATGCATCATACAAATGCATATGTATATGTTACACATATCCTGAGTTTTATTTAGATTAACCGATGTAGATCTCGCAATGACACTATGTATACAGCCCTTTGGTTAAACAATTGTCACTATATATAATATATATTCCACGTATGTACATAATTCAAATTTAAACAGATAATAGAAAAAATACTGATTAGAGCAAACTTAAATACTTTCTTGGGCAAGGAGTAACCATAAGATACTGATCGATCAAACAATCGAAAATTAAGTACATGTCAAAGTTTTCAACTAAAATGGCTTAATACAGCAGCATAATTAATAGAAGAATCCAAACCACAAAGGATAATAATTTTGGATGTATGTTTGAAAAGACTTACATATAGGTTTTCGAAAACTAAATATAAATGCTTTAAGTATTTTATCTCTAGAGTCAAAAGCAAACAAATAGAAAAAATTATAACTTTAGAAAATCTTTACAAAGTATGATTAGAAAAATATTATGCTTTAATTAGGATTATAAGAAAACTCTACGGCACTTCTAAAACACTTGCCATACCCATAACAATTACTGGAAAGTTACAAAAAGAAAACAAATTACTAGGATTTAGAAATGGAATTTCTTGTACTAGATCTAACTGGTTTATTTTATTTACAGGTAAAGTATAATGATTGTAGCCGACCGTAAAATAAACATCTACAAATATGCAGACATCGATTGGTTATGTTTCAATAGTTGATAAGACTTGGATATTACCAAGTAGTCAGTGTTTTGTTGGTCTCTGTCCATTAGGTATATTCTGTGCTTTCTTTTTGTATTTTATTATTATTTATACCACTATTTTCCAGTATAATCATTTTAACAGTATAAAATTAATTATTTGAATAGTCTTTTTTTTTTCTCTAGTTGGCAGTGACACGTTCTACTTTAACTTAACATTTAAAGGCCAAAGGGGGCGATACCTCATATTGTTTTGTTTATTATGAAACTAACATTAGCATTATTACGTTCAAAAACAGTTTCGTGATAATTAAATTCCAACAATGTCATATAATTTTGGTTGTTCAACTATGACTATATTGTGTTTAAACCGGCGATCCCTATATATCTAGTGACAACGTCTTTCTGCGAATGATTGATATATAATAACACACAAGTGAAAAGAAAGTTGTAGGTTGACCCGCATGTCGATATTTAGACATTAATAGAGCCAAAACAATATAAATTCAAAAGAAACAATTCGAAGGCATGATTAAATGAGCAGTCCATTAATCTTTCAACGATTTTCATGTCTACATATGTCTAGTCCCATCTCTTTTATTACACTATCTTTTTCTTTGTTTGCATGTACCTAACTTCCTTTCCACGTGTACAATAATTTACATCCATAAAAACGTTCTAAGAAAAAAACTCTAGGTCGCAAAATAGTAGTTACTCACTTACTCTGATATGCGCAAACTCATACCCAACACGATCTTCATAATACTATCATAAATTTTGTTGGTCACGTACAAAGAACAACAATAAAACACAAAGACATGTAGCATATGAATTCATCTTTAAAGAGATAAGACTCATGAGGACTCATCCGGTTGGTAAAGGAGTTGCAGCTGCAACCACAACCACCACCACACGGGTTCGACTCGCACTTGGAAGGATGTTTTATGCCAGAAATGGTATTAGCGCCGGCTAGTCCCGGACTTAGGAGGATTATTTGGACCAAACATCTCCTAGTTAATAAAAGAAACAAAAAAAACTGATGAAATGATCTTGCCTTTCGTCTGCTCTAGAAATTACCGCTGCTTCATGAGTCATCTCTTTTCTCGAATTTTCTTTAACTAGAATTGATTTAGTTTGTTCCCAACATTACTGTTGTTTGTTGAGATGCATGCTAGTTAGAGCAGGATTAACCGGAGTCTGTTAAGGTGGGGTTTTTAGCTTTTCTAAGAGACGTATCTTAGCTTTTAACTAAGAAAACCTAAGAACCGTCTCTTAAATAAGAACCATAAGAGCCGTCTCTTAGCGGAAAAATGTAAAAAAAAAAAAAAAAAATTAAAAAGACAAATTTTACGTTAAGAACATCACCTTAAGAGACCCGGGTTAATCATGGCCTTAATATCTACCGTGAACAGTAGTTGTCTTTTGTCTGTTACGTATGCTACTTTGGTAACAATAATATAAATATTTTAGCTTTATATAATATACATAGCATGAAGAAATATTGATTTTACTCTCTATGTTTTAAAGAATTGATATAAATACGTAGTTAGGCCTTTAAATTTGAAAAAAAAAATTATTAATATTTACCTAAAAATATATAGTCCCTTAAATTTTAGGAACCGAGTAAATTTGGGAAGAAAAGATGTTAAAACTGCATGCGTTTTAGAGTTCGGATTGATCCTATCGTGACATCATGTGTTATAGAATAGGGAATGCGTTGCGATACTTGCGTAAGTGTATAGTAAAATAGTATGTCAATTTATATAAAATTTCACAATTCTCAAATTTGTTGACGTAATGTATGGAAAAATGATTGACGAAAAAAAAATGTATGGAAAAACGATTTAAAGAGTGTGTTTACTGTTTAATCTGTTGACTAGTATAATGGGACCATTCGTAGTTGAATATGGACTTAACTTAATGGTTATGACGATAGAGTGTTTGTCTAGACTAAAAAAACAAAAAGAATATTCGTTTTATCTCTATATATAGTCTTCTTAATTTCCTATAAGAAATTTAGTTAAGAGAAGCAAGATTAACGTGTTTCTTTGAAGCTAAGTTGTACATTAAAAAAAAGGTAACGATGATTGCTTTACAACAAGGAGCATGTAAAGCGATTATGCGCTATAGCTTTCTAAATAGCGGTCCAGATCCGATAGATGAACAAAATTCTAACACATTATATTATTAATAGATTTATTAAGCAAAAAGAATCAAACTAACTACATTCGATTGATAAGTTCCCTTACAATAACTGGACTTTTCTGATTCTCTCATGATTTAAGTATGCACAAATGACAAATGTATTGTGAGACATGGACTCGGTTCTTGGAAAGACTCTAGCTCACGAAGCAGTACGATCAAAGTTCACATGAAAATATCGAATTAAAGATTTACTAATGTTTTTTTTACTGAAGGCTTAAGATTTACTAATGTTAATCTCAGATTCTAAGTGAGATGAGATCTAATGATTTCTAATATGACGTTGGATCAAAGGTGATATGATATATCTAGCAATGAATATAGACAACGTATGTGATTTTGAGTTATGAAGTTATGAAAACGCAAATAAACTCAAAGGGTAGAGAGCATATGCTAAAAAACTCACTTCTTAGAAATTCTAGCTTTGCATATAGATCCCGGTTATAAAATAAATAAACTATTATTAAAAAAATCTAAAGGTTTAATATCAATGGATTATACACATTTGATATTATATTTAGTTAATATTACGCATTTGAAATGTTTCCCTTATTAATTAGCCTAAAACTAAAATTTGCTATAAAAGAGTACGTACAGTCTTTTAGTGTTGATATGATTATAAGTTCTTTACCACAGCAATTCTTTTGAATAAACACAACTGCTTTGTTTTAAATTCTTATTAATAATGCATAGAATCTATACGGAGCATAATCAACTTCGGATTCCTTCATCGTATAAATAAAAGAGTAACATCGATCAGTGCCGATATAACATTTTCAATTTTTTTTGATGTCTTCTTACAATTATGTATCCTTATTATTTATGTAAAAAAAATTATTACCCTATATATAACTAAAATTATCGTTTAAATTCATAATGCCTAAACACTCAGTTTTTTTGCCTATGTTCCATAACGGCCCTGACACCGATAAATGATTTTGATCGATTGTTG